>WKFP01015136.1:639888-663607 GCA_011057875.1 Pterocles orientalis
GAAACGCAGAACAGATTTTTATTTCCACTGCCATAGGACAATAAGGAACACAGGCAACCTAAGTGCAAAGTACTCCATCTCTGTTCAGCACCCTCCTCCCCTCAAAGCACACTGTCACAGAATCTAAAAAGCAAGATATGCAAACAAGTAACAAACAAATACAAATTAATACAAGGTTTACCTGACTGTAAATAGCCTGCTGTAATTTTAGTCCTCTTTCATGAAGCTGCAGCTACATAAAAACAAAAAAAAAGTATAACTACAGGTTTAAGTGACACAGAGTAAGTTTTCAGCACTTTGAGTTAACTTAGTTGCTTGCATCTCTTGATTGCTGCTATCACTAAAATATCTCATTATCCTGGCCATAAGTATGTTAAATAATAATCTTGACTAGAGTATAATTTTTTTAAACTTCACAGCCATTCATTCTTTGATTGATTAGGAAAACACAATTTCTATAAATACAGCCTGCCCATTCTCCCAACCTTCAGACAGCTGGTTAGCCATATTCAACTACAATGACAATAGACTCAGGTATCTTCCAAATAATGACTTCACTGCCAGCCCGGAAACACAGACCCAAGAGTAGCATTGCCAATGAATTTTTATGCCCTGCAAACCTCTTCAATTACCAAACTAGAGGAATAATAAAACCTGTCCTACTAAACATTGTTTCTATCTGAAATAAAGAATGTGGCAAACAAAGGGATAATATCTGGTTGAATACTGTCAACAAGAAAGGAAACAGTTGCTTTTCTACATCCACTTCAACAGCAGGGCATGCCAGTGACAAAATTCAAGGAAAAACAAAACAAAACAAAACAAAGAGCCACACACATTAGCAAGGAAAACCAGGGGAGTTGTGCCCAGGGAAGTTGTGGATGCCCCATCCCTGGAGGTGTTCAAGGCCAGGCTGGATGAGGCTTTGGGCAAGCTGGTCTAGTTGAGGGTGTCCCTGCCAATGGCAGGGGGGTTGGAACTTGATGATCTTTAAGGTCCCTTCCAACCCTAATCATTCTATGATTCTATGATTCTATGATCAAGCACCCCAGAAGAGGTCAGTGACCCTGAATTCATTCAGGGTGCTTCCATGCTTTAAACTGCAGAAAGAGTTGACTTTGTGTTGTAATTATAAATACAAGGTCATACAGCTTGCTATGCATTTGGTTGAATGCCATTGTAAAAGTCACTCAAACGTCTTTAAAAAAAAATAATGTCGCAACAAAAAGCAGAATGGAATGAAAAGGAAGGATAAATGCAACTTCCAGCAGAGGGAGACCCCAGACAGATTCAAGTCCAATCTGATCTCCTCAAATCCATCCTGCTTTCTTTGTTTGGAGTTCAGTAACATTAACTCCAATATCCTTGTTCACACCATCATCTTAGATACTGTTATAAACTTAGAGAAACTTCTGTATGCCCACATACTCACAGGCAACTCACATTAAACAAAATTCTCAATGTGTGGTCTTTGCTTGCATTTCTACAAAGCTAAAAACCAGTAAACCTCATAAACAGTTAGAGAATGCTAATGAAGGTGTCCATGGAGCAAAACATAAATGTTGTTTTAAAAACATACAGAATTCTTTCTGGACTTATTACACAGGTTTCCTGCCATAAGCAGCTATCTGTTGTGTTTTGGAGTACTAATAGCTTATCGTAATTGTAGTAACTGATGTTGAATCAAGAAATACAGATTTCTCACTGAAAATAAGAGCCCACCTACAGTCAAAAAAGTCAACAAATTAAAAAGCTTCTTCAGCTACAGCTGAAACAAAAATTGTTACGAATCACTAAAATGCTCTTTGATATCTCACATCACTCTCATATTCCAAGACCTATCTTATTCTTTCCACGTAATTTTGATATGCTTACTAAATTAATTAAATCATCTCTAATCCAAACCTCTCTGGATTATCTTGCAGCCCCCTACCAGCTTCCTTACGTATCCCCAAACAGTTTGTTCCACTGTACCAGCAACACTTACCATGGCTTTTATAGCTGCAGTCCTAACACGAGGGTCCTGGTCATTAAAATGATCTCCTATTATCTTCTGGACATCTTTGGCAGCCTGGCTTTCAACTTCTTTTGCAACACCTTTTTCCACTGGTCCAAGACAGCCGATTAACTGAAGACACTTATTTCTTACACCATGGGAAGAATCTGTCAGATGCTGTAGGACAGAAGAACAGATGTAACTGGATTTTTACTGTTCTTTCACCCCTTCGAAACAACGAATCATACCAAGATTCCTAGCAGTTAAAAAACGTTAGTATTGTAAGAGTTTGTTGAGAAAAATGGAAATAATTCAAACACTGACTACATCTTTTTTTCCTGTGGCAGTGACAAGAATTTCTTGCCCCAGGGAGGCCATCTCACCTTGCAGGCTACCTCTACCAGTCTCATCCTGACAGACGGATTCTCTGTGAGTTTTGTGCCAATCACCAACAGGGTGTCCAGCAGCTGAGCAAGAACTTGGTGAGACTCTGAAAAACAAAACAGTGAAAGGTCACACACCTCTTCACGGAGCTCCTCACCAGCTACAGAATCACAGACTCATTCTGGCTGGAAGGTCCCCCTGAAGTCTCCTCCTTTCAAGGTCAGAACAAACCCATTTCCCTCAGCTTCTTCTTGCACATCACGTACTCCAGCCACTGACCACCCTAGCGACCCTCTGCTGAACTCACTCAACCTCACCAGCACTTAATCTGGCACCAGTGCTGAGTAAAAGGAATAATCTCCTCCCTTGATCTGCTGGGTTCACGCTGGATGCAGCCCGGTATGCAGTGAGCCTTCACTGCTGACTCACATTTAGCCTGCTCTCCACCTGGACCAGCACACCACTCTTACTACTACGTTGGAGGGATGTGGGTTTGATGGATGGATAGTTTGGTGCAGAAGGACTGGGTGGATGTCCAAAGAGTTACAGTCAATGGCTGTGTCCAAGTGGAAATCAGCAATGAGGGGTGTCCCTCAAGGGTCCGTACAGCCACCAATACTATTTAATGTCTTCATCAGTGACAGAGACAGTGAGATCGAGTGTACCCTCACCGCGTTTGCAGATGACACCAAGCTGAGCGGTGCAGCTGACACATCTGAAGGACCTGGACAAGCTCAAGAAGTGCGCCTGTGTGAACTTCATGAAGTGAAACAAGGCCAAGTGCAAGGTCCTGCACTTGGGTCGGGGAAATCCCCAGTATCCATACGGATTGACAGCAGCCCTGGGGAGAAGGACTTGGGGGTACTGGTTGATGAGAAGCTCAACATGAGCCGGCAATGTGTGCTGGCAGCCCAGAAAGCCAGCTGTGTCCTCAGCTGCATCCCCAGCAGCGTGAGCAGCAGGGCGAAGGAGGGGATTGTCCCCCTCTGCTCCGCTCTGGTGAGACCCCCCTGGGGTGCTGCCCCCAGCTCTGGGGTCCTCAGCACAGGACAGACACGGAGCTGCTGGAGCGGGGCCAGAGGAGCCCCGGAGATGGTCCGAGGCTGGAGCAGCTCCCGTGCGAGGACAGGCTGAGAGAGTTGGGGGTGTGCAGCCTGGAGAAGAGAAGGCTCCGGGGAGACCTTACTGCAGCCTTTTAATACATAAAACAGGCTTACAGGAAAGATGGAGAGAGACTTTTTACAAAGCCCTGTAGTGACAGGACAAGTGACAATGGTTTTAAATTGAAAGACAGTGGACAATGGACATAAGGAAGGAATTTTTTATGATGAGGGTGGTGAGGCAGTGGCCCAGGTTGCCCAGAGAAGCTGTGGATGCCCCATCCCTGGAGGGGTTCAAGGCCAGGCTGGATGAGGCTTTGGGCAACCTGGGCTAGTGGGAGGTGTCCCTGCCCATGGCAGGAGGTTGGACTCGATGATCTTTAAAGGTCCCTACCGACCTAAACTATACCAGGTCTCTATAAATAACATAAAAAGAAAATTAAACTGCATCAAGGAAAGCACATACAAACTGTTAATAGAAAATAAAAATGGACTTCAATGAAGCCACAAACAGGACAACCCATACTTTCTTGTCTATTACAAATCCAACATGAATAAACTAATGCCTTTTGCCATTAGCTCTGATGAGCTGGCCCACAGTATGATAAGAAAAATACTCCAAAGAAGGTGCCACTTTAAGCAAAACCGTCCTCCAAAAGAGAGCACTTCAGAAGCCATGGCTCTCACATGGAGTTGCAAAAGCAAACCTCGTGTTCACTTAAGACACAGGTATACAGTAGGCAAGTCTGAGGAACATTTTTCTCCTCCTCAGAACATGGTATTGTCTGTCACCGTTCACAAAAGCAGAAAATAATTACCCTCAGCAACAATTCCCAATTATACACTTCAGATGTAAGGGCCCTGCCACTGCCCTAAATGCTGAAAGAATGCACGATTCTGCTTTGATCTCAAGCACCACCTGAAAAGCGAGACTTACTCTCGTTCTGAAGCGTGTTAATGGCATCATCCATAATGCAGTCTGGAGAAAATCCCGCAGTCTTCGATAACAAGCCCAGCAAGGAAGCAATCTTCAATCTTACAGAGGCATCGTTCTCCTGGGAGGAAAACAGCACAACCCCGATTCATTTTCCAGTTTGAAGAGCATAAAACACTACACACAGGCAGGGCCCGTATATAATTCAGCACAAGGGTCTTAATTTTACTGTCAGGCTCCTTCCCTCTCCCTATGTCCACAGCACGCCTCACAGAATATCAACCATCCTAGAATGTTCACGTGGCAGCTTCCAGTACACTTCAAAATTATTCTTTTACTAATAATTCCTCAAAGTTACCTTCATGTTGTTTAAATAATCAGGTGTTCAAGATGCTGGAAAATTCACGTTAATATCTTTGCAAGTTTTTAAATGAACAAATGGGAGAATTTCAGAAGATGAACTGAGGTTGATGGTCTCTTGCCCTCTGCTAAGCAGCAGGGTCTGCGGGATACAGAAAACAACAGTTGCTCTTAACAGCAGGGAGTAATTTTGCCAATCCAACAGGAAAAAAAGAGAGAAACCCAACACAGCAAGGTAAAAAGAGATAATAGAAGGATATGTTAGTTGCATACATCTGCTCACTTAAGCAACAGCAAATGCTGTCACAGGTGATCATTTCAGAAATAAACTTCACAAATTAGTATTCATTTTAAATGAATTTCTGGTCATAACTGGAAGCTCTCTCTTTCATCAAATTACCAAAGGATATCCAATACAGAGTAGAAAGATGAAAAGAAGTCAGGATTTCTTACTTAGATCTTACCAAGCAGTTGTGCAATATTGAACACAGAGGTGCAGAAATACTACAATTACAAATATTAGTTACAACTTTCACAACTTTCAACAGTTTAGGAGAAACTTCGGTGACACACATCCCCCCCTCAAGTGACAAATATGATACCCATGGGAGTAATCTCTTTCTCAACTGAGCTGAAAAGCATGTTCTCTTTTCAGGGTGGAAATTATGTGCTTGAACAACAGTTACTGCTGCTGGACTGCTTAAAGCAGTGGTAGGACGCACAGATTTCCACAGCGTGATACATTTGTTGTCTACTCACTACTACTCATGTTCTTTTAATAAAAGGACAACCCTCTCCCTCTTCTTGTCGGAAGGATCATGGGAACTATGGGTGAAAAATGGAGAAAAAATAAAAAGCCAGATTATTTTTCTGTTCAGAAATCATCAGAACTGTTCAGGGACTGTCCCGTCATAACATAAAGGAATGAAGGAGCAGGAGGCTGCAGCACCACCTTAAACAAAACAATGACACAACAAATGCATCATCACACAACTTCCACTGCCGTCATAGCTTTCAGGATGAGGTTTTTGAAAGATCAGTTCAAGTGCAAGTTTTCTGGAGATACTTAGAAACCAGTTCTTCAGAAAATTTTGTCCTTAAGAAAAATCACATCAGCTAAAGGACAACAATGCTTTTTAAAAGCTGGCTTCAGCAAAAGGCTGTGACTTGAAAATGTGACCTTGTCTGCAGATTTAAGAGTGTCTCTTCTAATACAGGCTACAACACAAACCTCAAACACAAATAACCTGTGTTACTTGATCAGGAATGACAGTTTTCTTCAAAGAACAAACAGGTTAAGGTTAGGTTCTTTAAGTCGTACACTCTTTTGAGTGGGAACTAGTCCAATGACAAACATCAGTTCCCATCAAAAAAATGTAAAACAGTCTCAACATATAAGCCAACGCAGGAAAAGTACAGAAATACATAAAACGCAGCATAGAGTTTTAGTGTAAGTTCAAAGAACAATAGATCCAATTGTAAAAAGAAAGCCAGAATAGCACACGGACTTCTATGAGAAATATTTCAGCCTACAGCGCACCTTTGTCAGCTGCAATAAAGTTTTGCTTTATCAAGTGAAGGATCAGTATCTGGATACTATGAAGCTTTTTTTGTTGTTGTTTTTATTCTGCTGTAAGATTTTTTTGTTGAAAAGTTTTTCAGAAGCGTCATTCTAAAAGTGATTTGCTTGCAGCAGAAGCAATAGCTAAAAAGTTTCTCCAGTGCAAGAGGAAATTACGAGCAAGGTAAGGAAACATCTGTCAGGAAGGATTTAGATAAAGCACCTTTGGACAGCTGGGTTCCCTGGAAAACTTCTTGTCATGTCTTTTGTCCCTTGTTAATTTAAGGCAAACCATGCAGGGCATCTGCAGGGATTACACAGTCACATCCCTGTCACAGGCTCCTGAAACCACCAGCAAAGGGACCAAGTAACATGATCAGAAACCACTCGGGTAAGGGACTACAGTCCCTCACTCTCCTCACAGAGGACATCAAACAGCCCAGGCTGTCGCCACCTGAATCAGCAACACAGGAGCCTGTGACTCCCTGTTCCACAGGCAACATCAAGAAAACAAGACAAGAAGGAAGATTCCGGAAATGCACTGGGCTCCCAGCTTCCCCACCTTGTAATAATGCTCCAGGAGGATCCTGACAACCCCTTCCACACTCTCCACTTCCACGGGCTTCCTGGCAAACTGGAGCAGGTACTGCAAGGCATCTACAGGCGAGGTGGCTTTGCACAGGTCGACATGGAGCGCCGCTGACTTGCTGGGCTTGGTCAGCCGCAGCTTCTTAGCGGACAGGTCCTCATGCTGCTGCTGCTGGCAGAGAAATAGTTCAGAAATGGAGAGCAAATCCTGAGCCACTCCTTCTCAGAGCAAACACTGTCTCAGCACCAAGCCCAAGGAAACTTCTGTACCCAATGGCACTCACTGGTCTCTCCACCAGCTATCTTAGGAAGGAAGGCACCCCCAGCCCCCTGGGATACCTCCCATCCCACTCAGGTAGCCCCTACCCCTGGGAAACCCTGCCTCTCCTCTCCCCACCCCAGCACAAATCCTGCCCTTTCCAACTTCAGACAAACACCTCAAGGCACACACGGCTTCTCCTATGCCCACCAGCCTAGAGCATGCGAGAATCACAGAATGGTTTGGAGTGCAAAGGACCTTAAAGACCTTCTAGTTCCACCCCCCTGCCATGGGCAGGGACACCTCCCACTAGCCCAGGTTGCTCAAAGCCTCATCCAGCCTGGCCTTGAACCCCTCCAGGGAGGGGGCATCCACAGCTTCTCTGGGCAACCTGGGCCACTGCCTCACCACCTTCTGAGTGAATTTTTTTCTCCTAATACCTAACCTGAATCTCCCCTTTCTTAGTTTAAAACCATTCCCCCTCATCCTGTCACTATCAACCCCTGTAAACAGTCGCTCCCCCTCCTGTTTATAGGCTCCCTTCAAGTACTGGAAGGCCGCAATGAGGTCTCCTCGGAGCCTTCCCTTCTCCAAGCTAAACAAGCCCAGTTCCCTCAACCTTTCCTCATAGGAGAGGTGTTCCAGCCCTCTGATCATCTTAGTGGCCTCCTCTGTACCCGCTCCAAGAGCTCCACGTCCTTCCTGTGCTTGGGGCCCCAGGCCTGGACACAGTACTCCAGATGGGGCCTCACAAGAGCAGAGCAGAGGCGCACAATCACCTCCCTCTCCGGCCACCCTGCCGTTCCCCCAGCCCGGCCTGGGGGCAGCCGCCGCCTCCTCCTCCCTCCGGCAGTCACAGCCCTCCCCAGGCAGCTCCCTCCGTGCCCAGAGGGGAGCACTACCCGCCTCCTTTACACACCCTGAGGCAGCCCCCTTCCCTCCAGCCAGATCCAGCCTCCCTAAACCCGGTGCCAGCCCCTCCCGCTCCTCCCCAGCCCCTCACGGGCCGCCCCGGCCGCCGGGCCCTCACCCCAGGCCGGCGGCACCCCTGGCCTAGGCCTCGAGCTAAGCCGGCGGCTTTCCCCACAGCTCCGCCTGCCCGCTGGAGCCACCCGCCGCACGGCAGAGCCCGGAGGTGTCCCCCCCGTCCCCTCAGCCCGGTAGCGGTGCGTTACCTGAACCACCTTGGTGAACTCCTCGTACACCCGCTTCTTCAGGTGCGCCGCCATGGTGCCGCCTGACCCTCCGCGGCCGCCGTAAGCGCAACCCGGAAGAGAAACCACAGAGTCGGCCGCAGGGAGGCGGAAGAAGGGAAGTCCGCTCTGCACAGCGGGAGGCCGCCCTCTATGGTCAGGCAGGCCTGTGTTGGACATACATGAGCCCTGAGCGCGGCCTGCAAACATGTCTGCTGCCAGGAGAGGGGATGAGGCCCTGGCACTGAGGAGCCCCTGACAGACCTCTGTCTGGTTAGATGACAGGAGGCAGGCAGCAGTTAGAGGTAGCCAGGGGTGGCCACAGTTTGGGTGCGTTTTAGGGACAAGATTTGGGAATCGTAGAATCATTAAAGCTGGAAAAAGATCTCGGGGATCATCAAGTCCAACCATCAACCCAACACCACCTCACTCACTAAACCATGTCCCCAGACACCACATCCACACGTTTCTTGACCCCCTCCAGGGACGGTGACTCCACCACTTCCCTGGGCAGCCTGTTCCAATGCCTCATCACTCTTTCAGTGAAGAAATTTTTTTCTAATCTCCAGCCTAAACCTCCCCTGGCGCAACTTGAGGCCGTTTCCTCTTGTCCCATCACTTGTTCCTTTAGAGCAGAGGCAGCACCCACCTCACTGCACCCTCCTTTCAGCAGGTGTAGAGAGTGATGAGGTCTCCTCTCAGCCTCCTCTTCTCCAGACTGAACCCCCCCAGGAGGAGGCTGAAGGGTCCAAAGCGGGGCCAGGGCGGTGATCGAAGGTCTGGAGAACCTGCCCCCCGAGGAAAGATCGGAGGAGTTGGGTCTCTTCTCCCTGGGGGGACCTCAGCACAGTGTTCCCTGTACTTAACGGGCCTCCACAAAGAGGATGGGTCCCTCTCTTCACAAGGAGCCATGTGGAGAAGACAAGGGGCAGCAGGTACACATTGCACTGGGAGAGGTTTCTTCTCAGTATGAGAAATAAGTATTTTACAGTGAGAAGCATCATTCACTGGAACAGCCTCCCCAGGGACATGGCAGAGTGCATATCGCTGGGCGCTGACAGTACGGGATTCTCGATAATCTCCTCCAGCCTTCCTTTCCCACTGGAGGTTGGACCAGATGATCCTTCCAGGTCCTGTCCAGCCCAGGCTGTTCTATATCCTTGATAAAACTGTTAATGTTTCTTGTGACAGCAGGCCTGTAGTCTTACGAGGTTGGTTGGTTTGAAGCTTTAACTACCCTATAATCAGGTTTTTTTCCTAATATCTAATTTCAATCTCCTTTGTTCTGACTTAAACCAGTTATCCCTTCTTCCACTCTTAGCACGTACAAAGAGTAACCAATCTCCTCCTTAAAGCAGCCTTTTGTCTATTTGAAAGCCTCCTTAGTCTCTGTTCTTCTAGTCTGAGCACCACCAACTGCTTGGTTATGATCATAGATATGATCATAGACCTTATTTTCTAAAAACTTTTTGCCTTCTCAGACATTGATGGTATCAGTTCTTACCAAGGTTTTAAATGCGAGAGGTCTCAAGGAGTCCACCCAAGCCTACAGCCCTGAGGTCAGTGGTGTGACTCCCGACGTTCACTGCGGGGAAATCTGTGCTAGGATGAGCACTTCCAAATGTTTTGAATCTGTTAGCGTAAAGATAAAACTTCAGGTAATCTGAGTTAGGGGATCTGAGGGGGAAGATGTCGGTAAATAAAGCGAGTCTGTATCATTCAATGAGCTTTTAAAAAGTTTTTTATTAAACATCCCAGAGATTATTGTCTATAACTGAAAAAAATCCATGTTCTGCGAAATAAAGCAAATATCATCATCAAATTAGCCATTATGATTTTCAGAGTGATTAAAACCAAGCTAACACCCATCTCCAGTATAAAAATAAACTCTCGAATACTAAGATTTTTAAAACACAGTGTAGGACCCAACTCATGTTCTGTAAAGGAGAATTTGCACTGAGGTCCCAGGCTATCGCTTCAATAGCACTTCCTTCCCATCAAATCATGGTGGGTTTGCCCTTTTCTTCCAGAAGCTTATATAGAATCATAGAGTGGTTTGGGTTGGAAGGGACTTTAAAGATCTTCCAGTTCCACCACCCTGCCAGGGGCAGGGACACCTCCCACTAGTCCGGGTTGTTCAAAGCCTCACCCAGTCTGGCCTTGGAATATATTTGGAAATAATATCATAATAATAATGAATATCACAGGAAGAAGATGGAAATAGTATGGCACGAGAGAGGAGTGCGTGTCATTAGATTATAAACTCCTCGGATTAGCAATGACATTTTTGCCTTTTATTGATCCTGGATGATAGCCAAGGTTCTCTGTCTTTCCTTCAGAATAAATAATAAATAACAGTAATAAATACATTGGCTAGAGAGCAGGGTGTCTGCTGGAGGAACAAAAAGGGGGCATGGGACATGGAAATCCCTGTTTTTAACCTAGGTTCTGGTGTGGAAAGCAATGAGAAGAAGAGCTTTTGCCTTCTCACTAAGGACCCAAATCTAAGTTGAGCATGTGCTAATGCAGTGTTTCCATCAGGAACTGTGGGTACGTGACCTGTTCCCATTTGCTCTGAGAGACAAACTCCACATGTCCAGGAGACATATTTGGGATTATTCATTTCTCTTAGGTAAAGTGAGGTTGGCTCGACCCTCAGATATGGCTCTCTGAACTTGTCTAATAGCACCACTGAAAGAGTAGAATTCCTCCTTTTCTTTTAAATCATGCGGTTATCCTCTATGCCCAAGAAAAGGAGTGTCTCTAAAGTGTTCTGTAATTTGGCAAACGACCAAAGGAGGTTTTTGTTGGGCCGTGCATTTCTTCCTGTCCCTCCGGTAGTCCGTGGCTTAGTCTCAGCGTCACAAGTTAATTTGTTTTAAATAATTGCTTTCTTCCGTTCCCCATCAGTGGTGGCACTTTGCTACCACCAAGTGAACAGGAACTTGTAGAAGAAATCATGCGATTTGAAGCGAAAACCTTTTTCAGCAATGTGGGGCTGAAAGGATATTTTATACCCTTTGGCTTCAACATCCATTTGGATGCAGTCCAGCAGATCAGAAATACTTGGCGCTGCCTTCCAGGGGCCAAACTTCACCACAGATTTTTTATCCATGTCCAAGCTATTCAAAGCGTCCTGACATCTGGCTGCATCCTCCTCAGTTTTGACCACGCACACGATGACGCTGGACCGGCGGGATGCGACCGCTTCCGCCCTGGCGATGCGGATCATCAGTTCGATGTTCTCGCTGTAGTTGGGCACACGGGCCAGAAACTGCTTCCTCGCCACGAGCTCTCCAAAGATCTGCGGGGAATCCTCCAGCTGCTTGATGAGAGGTTCGATGTCGTAGAACAACGCCTCCTTGTAGACATCCTGGATGCACTGGGTGGGTACTTGGTTGCTGCGCAGGTATTCCAAGATGTATTTGAAATAGGTGCCTGGCCTGTCGATGAAGAACCTTCCTTCGGAGTCAGTCCTGAGTTTGGGCTGGCCGGTGAACATTTCTGCCAGCTTGGAGCCAGGGTGTTTCTTTAAGGTGCTCAGCGTTGTCGTGTACATCTCCCCACCAACGTTTAACTCCACGATTGGTGACAACTGCAAGGGGACAAATAAGACACGTGCGTTACTTGTCTGAGGCTGTCAATGTGGAAGCGTCAAAGAAAAGAACAAAAGAAAAATTATTGCAGCTGGAAATTGGAATTTTGGTGTGAAAAGCGGTATGAGGCCCCAACCCTGGGGGGACAGATGGGAACGTCCACCCCATTTTTTGGACAAGGACAGAGCTCAAAGCTGTGCGCCTCCATTCTTCTCACCCGAGCTGGTGTTTTCTCTACAAAGGAGGAACTAAAGCTCTTTGAAACTTTAGAAATGGGTGGAATTGGCTTCCAGTCATCTTGGGGTTTAGTTGTAAATACTGAACCGAGACACAAAAATCCAGAATGTCAGAGAAGGAGGACAGAAGCTGTTTATTAAAGTACTTTAAAAATCATAGAATCATAGGATCATGGAATGGTTTGGGTTGGGAGGGACCTTAGAGATGATAGCTTTAGCTAGGAAGTAAAGGAAATACTTCGCGCAACTGACGTGGATTTAAGAAAGAATGTAAAGTTTTGATTTTTATTTGGCTTTGTTTTATTTCAGCGTGCATTAACACCACAGCTATCTGAAACACACTGGAGGAGACCTGAATGCCTGGAAAGCTGGACCCGGAGTCCCTTCTGACCTTGCTCGTAGTTCAGTGCTGAAGAGTTTTAACAGCCTCCCTTTGTACTCAGTCATTTTTTTATGGTACTCAGCAGAGGGAAAGGAGAGGGAAGAAACGAGGCGGCTATTTTCCCTGCCACCGTCACTGCTGTAATGCAAGTCACATGCCTGGCCAGGACCACACCTGCCATTGGGAAGGTGTGAGTCAATAAACAACCTTTTTTCCAGGAACTCACCTGCCTTTCTTGGATCTGATCACACAAGGATCAGCTTTGGCGCTGGCAGTCACATGCCTGAAGTGAAGCGTGTACGTAACTGCTGAGCTGGATCCCACAGGTACTCATGGGTACGGACTCATGGGATGACGTGAGCTGATCTCGCACCTTACACCAGAAGAAAGGGGAACTCCTGCTGCCCTCTTCCCTTTCCATCCTTACACCTACCTACGCGCTTCTGTTGCTCACCTCGTGCCAGCTCTGCTTCTCCTTTTTTTTCATAGAATCATAGAATCACAGAATGGTTTGGGTGGGAAGGGACCTTAAAGATCATCTTGTTCCAACCCCTCTGCCATGGGCAGGGACACCCTCTACTAGCCCAGGTTGCTCAAAGCCTCATCCAGCCTGGCCTTATTATTTTCTTATAACTTTCTTATTATTGTTATGTTGTTGAGCTGAGGCTCACAGAGGATTTAAGAAGCAAAAAGAAGAACCATCAGATTTAGAAGAAGTTTGCTCACAGCCTAGGCAAGTGAGGGAAACAACACAAGATTCAGGCCAAAAGACCCAGCTGGAATATTGCTTTGCCCTAGCGTGGGTGGCTTCATCTTGAGGGCAATCATTTACACTAGGGCAAAGGAGACATAAAAAAATTATTCTGTCTGAGACTATCTGGTGATTTCCACCCACTGAAGAACATGGCCCAAAGCTGTTTCTGTAGTAAAGGTTCTCAGTTAGGAAATTTGCCATCAGTCCAAGTGCTAACAATATCTTTCCCCAGTGGGGGATCATGTAGAGGGATCATGCTTTTGAGCCTTTGCTCCTTTTTCAGATGGCAGGTCAGCTGTTTCATACTGTTTGTCACTAATGCAGATGGATAACATGTTCTTCATTAATGCAATAGCCCAGCTAACCTTATGTTCTCAAATCTTTATTAATGGTTTTGGCCTGAGACTGCACTGGTTCCCAGCAGACTGGGAGTACTAGCACCAGTTTATTTCCAGCTCTGTAATTAGCCAGTGGGGTGACACTTAGGAAAGTCATTCCACCTGTCTGTGCTCCAGTTTATTCATCTGCAAAACAGTTACATCCTTGGGGAAGCATTTTGCAACCTACACCTGAAAAGTCCAACACAAGGGGGTGGGATTTAAGACAGAGAGCTCTGGGGGAGAGGCTGTATGGCTAGGACAGAGAAAGCAAACTGGTCAGAAATAGCCTGAGGGCAGAGAAGAGGAAAACATCATCTCGTCTCGTCACGGATTTCTGCCTCCTAATATGCTGTTTGTCTGAGATTGCCATTAATTTTCCTTAGAGGCAGAAAAACTACTGCTCCCACCTGATGGTTCTGCACGTCAGCAACACAGCTTTTGTATCATTAGAGACTCTAAGAACTGTTGAAAACCCCCAGAACTCACAACAGGCTTTTACTTAGGGCTCTGACAAATTAAAATTAACATCAAATTAATTCCTTGTCAAAGGAGAAAAAGAACCACTCAGGTTATTTGCTGTTGCCAGATCTTGTATGTCTGCGAGGGACGTGGCCCTTCTGCAAGCTCATGAGAGCAAACTGATCAGAGTCAGACACAGCTTTTTACCTACAGTCCTCTTCTTGGTCACATATCTGGCAAGCCCTTGTGTTTTCAGAGTAACAGATGGAGAGAAAATCACTCTAATGTAGCCCAAAGGGGATGCTCTGGGGGGGGAATGTGCCCCCCAAGCTCGTACCTTACTCACCGTGTGCAGGCTACCGGTGACCTGCTTCCCAAGGGGCTTGTGCTCCGATGAAATGCTCATCTCCCCAGGGCAGCAACGGCTCAACGGTGTGGGAAAACCTTCTGCTCTGTGCTCGGGTCCTGCCCCACACACAGGACAGCTCCCCGCCACGCTCCGGTCCTCTTTCGCTTGTCTTTTCTTTGTTGGGACAGGTTTTATTCCCAAGCTCCCAGCGCAACCGCTGTCCCAGTGGCTCCAGTTTGCTCTGGGCACAGCCCCAGTACAGGTTGCAGGTGTAGGGAGAGGGGAGGGAGCAGACTGAAAGCGGAAGTGTTTGCTCATTAGTGTTTTTGCAACCAGCAACGTGCAGGACGGACTCAGGCTGGCTGCCAGCCCACACCTCCTGTAATAGTATCTGCGTGGTGACGAAGAGCTAAATAATCCTCTCCAAAGGAGGCCCAGAGCCCAGAACCCCTCCCGGGAACCCTGCAACGTGTGCCTGCGCGACCGCTTCTGCCTTGCGAACCAGTTATAATGAAACCAGTAAATATTTTCACAGCCTTTTGCTCTCCATACGCTGCACGGTTTATCCCAAACCATCTCATTGATTCCATTTGTCGTACCCATCGATGTCAGATCAGAGTGTCTACAATCTATCCAAGGTGGTGGCATTTTCTTCCTTGCCAATATCATCTCTGGGCATGGAGTAATTTCTGCAATTACTGAATCTCTACTCGAGCCTAACTATCCTTTTTCAATTGGTCATAAATATTTGATTAATGTCTTTGCAAGACATTGTTTTCTGATATCCTGTATCCACCAAATATTGGAAGTGGGGAGCACTGCAGATTTAGGGGCAGTGGGAGCGTTTCTTGCGGCATTGAAACACAAGAATGTCTGTGTTATTTTTTTAAATGGAGCAGATCAAATCAGAGCGAGCCTAAATAACCTCTCCAGATCTGGACCACAGTCCTGCAGAGTCTCCTTGGTTCTATTCTAGGTGCTTCTGAGTGCGCTGTTGCTTTCAAATTTGTCTTCAGGCCACTCAGCACTTCACAGAATCACAGAATGATTTGGGTTGGAAGGGACCTTAAAGATCATCGAGTTCCAACCCCCTGCCATGGGCAGGGACACCTCCCACTAGCCCAGGTTGCCCAAAGCCTCATCCAGCCTGGCCTTGAACCCCTCCAGGGATGGGGCATCCACAGCTTCTCTGGGCACCCTGGGCCAGTGCCTCAGCACCCTCACACTGCTCTGTGTTTGTTCCGTTACAGTGGGAAAACTGCCATGGGCGTGATTATCCAGAGGTATAAGTCATCGTCTGTAATGAGACACGATATCTTTAATTAGATCGGCTGATATAGATGGAGAAAAACATCTGTGCTTTAGGGCACAGGAGGCTTTCTCAGGTCTGTCAGCTTCTGTTTCAGCTTGCTTGGGTTTTTTTCTCAGTTTTTTTCCAGTTTTCTAGTTTGTCAGTCTAATAAAAGGTGTTATCTCCTCTACCGACCTTGCCTCACTCTCATTTCAAGCTGCTTCCTGGTACCAGCAAAGAAAAGGGAAATCTTGGACAAATAGAGCGCTTCCTAAAGATCTTCCTGGGGGAAATTTTAATGATGAAAAACAACAGTGTGGTATATAAGGAAACCATTTGCACAAAATCTGCGTTGTCCATTTTACTGGACCCATATCCTCCCAGAAGACAGCATCCAGAAGCTCGAGGCACGGGGCAAAAAGTCTTATAATTTGCACTGATCCACCTCTGTCAGTTCAGACTCGTTCTATACAGCACGTCGTCGATGCTGGGGGTGATGACCTTTCCTTTGGCAGCTGCAGAACTGGGTAGACGGGTGGACTGCCACCTCTCTGCTCCCACAAGCTTTTCATGAAGGAAGGGTGAAGAGCAGTAGAAGAGCTTGCTTTGTTCAAAAGCTCCTCTGGAAGGTTTCCCCAAACCAGAATCGAGAGTGACTGATTGGGTTTGAGACCAAACCTTCAATGCCACAGTGCTGATCCTCACCAGCAAAAGGACTTGTTGTTAGGTGATGTCCACAACTCTTTTCTACTGCTAGGCCAACCACAGCTGGTCCTTCAGGCTGATGTGAACATACCAGACTGGTTCCCCCACTCTTTTACGCCATTTTTTAAATCTTGGCCACTTTTGCTGGGACAAAGAATCAGCCTGAAAGTCCGTGACGTATTTTGGCTGCACGTCACCATGTATGTGAAAAGTCTGATTGTTGTTCTTTGTGCTCCTTCTGGGACTTTTTAATCCCACCAACTGCATGACTTGCTTTAAGATGGCATTTTTCAGTCCTGCTATGCAGATTACTCCCAGTTGGATTTTTTCCCCCTTTTCAATAAGGATTTGATTTAAACTGTCAAATTCATCTCATCTCAAAAGAAGCCTTAGGAAGAACTTCTCACAGCCCAAGCCGTTGGCATATCGCTGCCAGCCCATGGGGATTTGGTACATTTTTCAGGTGGTCACACCAGAGGTGGCATCCTGGATGACTAGGACCACACCTCTGACCTGGCTGGTGTCACAGCTTTGCTGGACAGGCATCCGACCATCAAAGTCCTCTGTGCCTACACTAAGTGGAAACAGTCGCTCTTGCAGTTTGTCAGTCCTCCTTTTACCCCATGGTCAAAGCCACGCTGAGGAAACCATGGGTGGGGGAGCAGCCCATGAAAGGCAGAAGAGAGATCCGCGTTTTGGAGGGGACCTGAGGCTCTGCAGTCCGTGCTGCTGGTAACGGCAAGCTGAGGCTGGTTTGAATTTCATTCTTCCCTTGAGAAGGAGGTAAAAAGCCAAGACCATGAAAGTTTCCGTAGCCTTGGGCAACCAGGGTCCTGGGATTCCCACAACCAGCTGCTCCACACCCCCTGGAGAGGTCTTGGCCATGGCTCTGCTGTTTCAGGGAGGCTAGTGGAGCTTCTCCCTTTGGGGACTGGGATTTGATTTGTATTAAACTGGAATTTCCACCCAGGATCTCTGTTGGGCTTTATTTTTGTTACCAGTTGACCTGGATCCCCGAAATCCTTCATTCTTTGGGCCTTTTAAAGCTGTGTCCGATGCACTGATGGTCTGTTGGAGATCCACCTCCTTGCTATCGAGCAGAGAAGGAGCTCTGAGGATGTTTGCAGAGGAGATCAAGCAGGATCAGCACGGTCCTGTCCTCGAAGAGGAGGCTGCTGAGACCTATTGGAGAGGCTGGATGCCCAAATGTATCACAGAGCCATGAGAAGGACAAGGGAGAAGAACCAGGTAGATGTTCTTCATTTCTCTCCTGACTCCTCGAGCACAGGGATGCTTCAAACCTCCGACCTGTTCTTCTTGGGGTGGCCACTGGCCCTAACATTTCTTCTGTAGACACTTCAGAAGTAGATTTCTCTCCCCCCACGTATTTTTTTTTTTTTAATGGAAGAGGGATATTTCCGAGATTGTGAGCTCTTTCAGGCAGGGACCATCCTTTCACTGTCTTTGCATAAAGGGTCAGCCTGTACCTGGTGCTTGTACGAGCAACCACAGTATGAATCATAAGAATAATCATACTAATGCTGAAAACTTTGTGTCTGCCAAAGAATGAATAACTTGACAATGGCTTTGTGGGGAATAAATACATGGTTTTTGAAAATTGTATAAATATGTACATAACAATGAACTGGAATATCTTTATGCTGGTACATACATGAGTTTGGAAAATAGTATTATCCATAAAAGTGTTTTTAACAGATTTCCTTAATATGTTGAATTGGCAGCTTCTGTTTAAGAGAGTTAGCTCAACAACGTTCAGATTTGGGTTTTATGCCCTAGTATTGGGTTTTATGCCCTAGTACAAGTAAATGAACTAAATCCAAGGGGGAAAAAAATAATTACATGCTTAAACCAGGAAGGGAAATGAGAAGTTTGGATGTGGGGAAGCAGCTGGGAGCTGCTCCTGTTTGCCTTTCTCCTCTTGTTCCCTCTTCTCCAATATTCAGGTTTCTCAAGGAGATAAAGCCCTTTTGCTCTGGACCATTTGCCTGGAACATGGAGGTGACAATCCAGAGCTGATCTCCACCCTTTATGGTGTATTACAGCCCCTTAGCATTGTCGGTGCTGGGAGTGATGGTGATAAATCGATGGAAAAGGCACCTAAAGAAGCTGATTCCTAGGACCCATCTGCTCCAAGGCATCTCAGTGAAGGAGATTCCTGTGGAAATCTAGGGAGTGAGCCAGGTGATGTTAAACAGCTGTGGATGGGTTATCAAAGAGGAGAGGCAACAAACTTGGTGAAGATCTTCTGAACTCCCATGTGGATGCTATTTGCTCCATCTGGGACTTGGCAGGGCGTCCCGATCTTTGTCCTGGAGTTTGCCTGCGGGATGCACCAAGACAAGCCAGGTCTCTTGCAAAGGACACGGGAAAAACAGATTTTGTTGTCTTTTGAAGCACATACGCCAACTCCTGCAAATTGCCGGGTTGATCTGGTGAGCTGTGGTCAGCCTGCACAATTTGTGAAGCATCTCTTCGTCACTGGTCACCAGCACTTGGGATCCAAGAGCTCCCTGTCCTCACATCAGCTGACACTGTCATCGCTCCCTGCATGGCCAGATCCTTGGGATTTGTTCCTGGTGGAGCCAGCTGTGCCCGAAGAGGAGACCCACATGGGCAGTTTGCTTTAGCTCTGCTTGGGAATTACAGCGGTGCAGCTGGGCTGGTGGTTCTGCAGTCCAGGAGCCACTCCTAAATCAAACAGCCGTGTGCTGTTTGCAATGCAAACACCATCGGCATTTCTGCCCGCTGCCTTCCGGCCCTTTATCAGCTCCACCCACCTTCGCAGAACACATGGCGAGTGGCTTTTATCAAGGTCTGAGATGGCTTTGGCCAGGCCCTGGGACACCATCAGAGGGAAAGGGAGCGAAACGCCTCCTGGCCAAGCGAGTATTTGTGTTGCAAGTTAAGTTAGAAGCTAACATAACACCTCATAGAATCACAGAGTGCATCCTGCTTGTCAAAGAGAATGTATTCCCCTGAGGTGTCCCCAGACCACTGCCGGGTCCCTTCTGTGCAAGGATTCTAGGACAGTCAGTGCTTCTGGGGTGATTTTCAGGCTGTGCAGAGATCTAAGCATGACTGATTCTGAACAGCCAATCTACTGTTGCTGAGCGTGTCAGAACGGAGGGTGGTGGGAGGGTGCTTTGAAGCCCCAGTGCACTTTGTTGATAGATCGTGAAATAAGTTTTCTCTTTTGTTTTCTGTGCTGTTAGAGTTTCACTAAAATAAAAGCATGGGCTGGAGTTCCTGCTTTTCCTCTTCTTTACAGTGCTCTGGAGCTTCAGAGTGCTGCTGAGCGATCAGGGGGTTAACCCATGAACCCATGGAGCTGCCTGTGCGTGATGGGAAGAAACAGGGGAACCATTTGCAGAACTTTTGCTCAGTTTAGGCTGAGACTTTTGACGCTGATGCTTCTCTAATTCCAGCCTGAAGGATGTTATTTCACTCTTGCGATAGGGCAGATTCAGAGAGCATGTACAGCAACACGTGGAACACAACTGGAGCCTGCAGCCCAAGGCATGGTCGTAATCCTCCTCTCACCACAGATGCTCAGAGATCTCCAGTTTCTTTAGTCAAAACTTCAAAGCTCATGGAGGACCAGTGTTTGTTCAGCCAAATCAGCTGTTTCAAGAGCTGAATTTGTTTTATAAAGGCCTGGAGAGGCAAGGGGAAACCTCCCTCTAGTGCTCAGCTCGGTGGGACTTCCCCAGGTTGATGTGTCTAGGAGGGATGGAGTCACCTGAAGGTTGGACACAGCTTGTGCTGAGGACTCCAAACCCCTGCAAAGGGCTTGCAGCCCCTGCCCTACCAGGTTGTCTCCAGGGCTGCGTGTGAGAGATGGTGCTGAGGCCACAGGGCTGGATGAGTGTGGGCCACGGGAAGGGATGTGCTGGGGAGCTGAGAAGCTGGTAGTCCAGGAGAGGAGGGAATGTTGGGGAAGGGAAAGAAGGATGCTGGAGGGCAGGTTGAGATCCCAGCACAAGGATGATGGCAGGATTACGCCAAGCTTTTGCAAGGAGTGAGAGCCAGAGGGCTGGGGGACATCCATCCCAATACAAACCCAACTCCCACTCCCCAATGGAGAAAATCAGATCACGTCCCTGCACTGAAGCGTGCCCTCGGTGGCCAAGGTCCCCCCATCCTCATGGGCTGGAGGACAGTGGTTATACAGAAGCAACAGCTGGTAGGAGACACAGGACACATTTGCACAAGGCTTTGCATTTCATTTACATTATCAAAGAGACTGGTTGGGGGGGGGTTAGGCACACACAGGAAAAAAACATTGCTTCAAAGTTACAGATGCCTTCTACAAAGCAATAACAACGCAACGCTCATTTCTGCCCTGCAGAAATCCCCCTGGTGAAATGAAGCAGCAAGGTTGCCAGCAGGATCGGCCACAGGGCAAGTCGGATGGTCCAGGCAATGCCCGGCGGGCAGATGGCCAAGCTCCACGCTCCTCACGAAGGATGTTCCTTGGTGGGACTTGGTGCAGAAGAAAAAGTGCCGCTGGGCTGTGAACAACAGGTCACCCTGTGGGGATAATGAACACAGTTGGGTCAGGATGTCCTCATTCCTGGATGGGTTTCCTCCAAAACAAGGGTTAACATTGTAAAGTCCCTGGTGGGTCTCAGGGATGAAAGTCCCACCACCATGGAGAATGTTGGTTTTTTTTACACGCTAGGGGAGGATTGAAATGTCTGAGCTGTTTGCAGGTGGTGTGTCAAATTTTAGACATTTGGAGACCTGAAAGTGCTGAATTGCTCCCTAAAAATGACTCTGTTGCATTTTCCATTAAAAAAAAAAAAAAAAAGATAAACCACCGGAGCACCAGTTGCCCACCAGCAGCCAGACATTGCCTGTGCTGCAAGCTGGGGTGTCTTGGGGACAACGTGACGCTCACAAAGTGGCCTTTGTTCAGTGGCACAGCTTGCACCAGTGGACAATTGAGAAAGACAAATCCAGGGGGATGTGTCTGTTGAGCAATGAAATCCATACTCTTAACTCCTGGGATTTGGGGGCATGATGCAAGCATTGGGAAGCCACCCAGATGATGGGGCAAGAGGACAAAGGACGTGACCCCTCAGCCAGCTCCTCCTTGGCACTGCATGTCCCCAAGCTCTTACCTCGGAGGCTGGGAGTGCAGGCTCAAGAGCTGGACTGATCTTCACTGAGGCTAATCTGCTCCAGGATCTGGCTGTACCTCCGGGTGAGGGCTTTGGTGTTTTTGGTGAGGTCTGTCAGAACTTGCTGCAAGCCGTTGACGTGATGGGAGAGACGTTCCTCCAGATTGCTGTCTGCACCATCATCTAGGGATGTATCAGTGTCGGCGCTGGTTGAATTCTGGGTGTTGGCAGATGCCAGGCCCTTCTCCACCATGGGCTTGATGGCCTTGAGGAGCTGGTAGCGCTCATAGAGGTCCCCATGGCCGCCCGCGGCCGGGGCCGCCCCCTCCTGCTGCGGGAAGACCCCTCGGAGCAGGCTGGGGAACATCACCTCCTGCTCCATCTTCTGGGTGGCCGAGAAGTACTGCTCCATGGCCCCGCTCCCCCGGCTCCGGCAGCGCTGCTGCGGGCTCTGCTGGGGGTGCTGCCTGCTCCCCGTCCCCGCCGAGGGCTTTTATGGGGTGTGGGGGCACATCCCTCCTCTGCTGTCCTCTGCTGTCCCCTCCTGCCAGCCCCAGGCTGGGATGGATGGCCGTGGGGCCGGGCTTGGCTCCAGCCCAGCTGGGGCTCGGCCGCGCCGTGTCCCTGGCTCTGTGCCGCCCGTCCTGGCCCAGCCTCCCCACGGCCTTCACCCGAGCTGGCCGGGGGTCCCGCTGCGTCCCCACGCTGGGAGTGGGGCGGCGAGGAGAGGAGGTGCCGGGAAGCTCTCCTGACCCGTCCTATCTTGTCCCCATCGCTGCTGGGGCACTGGGGAAGCTGGTCCAGCTCTTGCCCCCTGGTGCAGGAAGGTTTCAGGCAGCACCACGGGAAAGCTGCCTTGATTTTGAGGAGGGGAAGAAGAAAAGTGTGTGGTGGGTTTGCCCATAAACCCTGCTTCAGCCACCCTTCTTCTTCAGGGCTGCTGTGGGGGGCTCGTTCAGCCCACCTTCAGCTAATGACCCTGATACCAACCCCTGCTGACAGAAGGTGACAATGAACAGTTGACACATGTCTGAAGGCTGTTTGCCGTCACCTGGTTCTCTTCTGGAGGAACATGACCATCAGCTGGATTAAATAGGGACCAGGGAATGACAAAAGGGACTTTTAACCCAGAAGGAGGATGAAAGGAGTCATCAGCACTCCCAGCCTGAGGGAAAAACCTTGGAGGGGTGACAGCAGGAGGCAGAGCCCCTTGGACAGAGCCCGAGTCAGCGCTGGAGGGGCTGGAAGGTGCCTCTGGAGAGGATCTGGTCCAACCCCTGGGCAGGCAGGGTCAGCGATGGGACTGTGTCCAGTTGGGTTTTGGACATCTCCGAGGATGGAGACTGACCGCTGCTCTGGGCAGCCTGGGCCAGTGTTTGACCACCCTCAGTTTTAGGAAAATAGAATAAAAATAGATGGTTTCTGATGTTCAGAGGGGATTTCCTGCATTCCAGTTCGTGCTGAGGAGCTCTTGTCCTGTGTCCCCAGGGCTGGGCAGAGGGGAAGAATCCCCTCTCTCCTCCTCCTCCCCAGATGCTGGTGGCTGTCGATGCCCTGGGGACACCTTGGTGGCTCATGGCCAGCTTGGCCACCCAGGGAGGCAGACCTTGGGGGGGGTGCTGGGGCCAGAACCCCCCAGTGCCCAGGCAGGGGGGTGCGGACAGGGAACCTGCCCTGCAGGAGGGGTGGGGTGCTGGCAGCCCACCCGTCCTTGGAGTGTGTGTTGAGAGGGGCTCTTGGGGCTGGGGAGAGAAGGGCATTGGGGGTTTCTTAGTAATTCAACATTTTGGGTGGAAAACGGAGAGAGGGACGGATCCATGGTCCCTCGTCCTGCTGGGGACCTGCGCTGGGTTGTTCAAGGACAAAGACCTTTTCTGTAACCATCTAGCGTCTCTTATCAGCCATGTCCCCAAGTGGTGGCCAGCAGCAGGGCACCGTTGGGGCTCGGTGCATCCCCGGGGCAGCGTGACGCAACACCCGGCACTCGGAGCCGGCACGAGTTTCCCGTGGTACGGCGGGGTCGGGGCCGGCTGGGCAGACAGCAGCTC
>WKFP01015136.1:685007-715091 GCA_011057875.1 Pterocles orientalis
GCACCGGCTCGGATGACGGGGCGCTGGTTGAAGGCGTTGTCCAGCAACGACGCCACCCAGCCGGTCAGCCCCAGCCAGGCCGAGCCCTTGTTGAGGAGCGGGGGAGGCGGCAGGGACCGCGCCTCGTCCGGTAGGAACACCATGGCGGCAGCCGCCGGGCCGAAGGTGACCGGGCGGAGCGGTGCAGCAGCGCACTCCCGCCGCCCTGCGCACGGGTTCCGCCGCCCTGCGCACGGGTTCCGCCGCCCTGCGCACGGGTTCCGCCGCCTTGCCCCGCTTCTAGTTATTTAACCCCCTCCAAACCCCCCACCCACAGACCCCCATCCCAGCCCCAGATCAGGAGGCTGTGCCGGGGTTCGAGGGTTCCCGCAGTGCTGAGGCCCCCGGGGGAAGGGAGGCCAGCCTGTAATTAAATTAAAGGTTTAATTAAACACTAAAATCAAACCCAATTTCTTTCCAGAGCTCTTCCTGACAACAGATGAAACCCCAAGACCTGCAGCGTTGTTACGTTTTCTTTTTGAATTAACATAAAATCACACTAAAGCAGGTGCAACAGTACCAGGATTGAAACAACCATTGAAAACCCCACAGAGGAACACAGCCCAGGTCCTCAAGGATTCCCAGCTTCTTTCCTGAAAATTTATTATTTAGCTTTTGTCTGCACAGGATGGAGGTGGGCTGGCACTGCTCCTTAGCAAGAGATGCCAAAGCTGAGGCAGGAGTCCCTGGAGGGGTTTTTTGTGATATTACCTACACAGGACAGCACCTGCAGACTGAGCATCATAGGCACCTTACCCTGTGCAGAGCTTTGAGGCTGAGCTGGAAGGTAGAACACAAGTGGAAACAGTCACAGCAGCTAAAAAGTGTGGCAATGAAGTTTTTTTGGGGTTTTTTATTTTTTTTAAATTTTTTTTTAAGCAGAAACTATTAAAAAAACCTGTTTTATTAAACAGTGAAAGTCTAAAAATGAGCTCACTGGCTCTGAAAAGTTTAAACGTGCAAGCTCTGTGGTTAAAAATGGCCACAGCAAGTACTGTCCTAACAAGAGCCACACTATTTTAACATCCAAAATATTCAAAGAACATAAAGACCGTAACGACGGTCTGGGCTATCCCCTCTGAGGGGGGGTCACCCTCTTCAACTAACATGGAAGAAAGTTCAAGAACTGCTGGGAAAAAAAAAATTCACCCCTCTCTCTACCTAGTAGTGTCAGTGCTGGAATAGAAACCAGATCCCCATTTCTAGAGTAAAAATCTTTTAGAGATGATTACACAGGGTTTAAAAAAGTATCATGAACTTCATGGAGCTGGAGGTAACTGCTGTTTTTAAGGGTACACGATCCTGCAGAGGCAGAACACAATATACCTCTTCCTCAATTTACTAAAGGAGCTGTGGACACTTGGTCTTTTGCCATGGTTACAGAGATTAATCACAAATACGATTATCCAGCCACATTTAACCCCATTAAACATGGCAGATAAACACCAAATTGAGGCGTGCATCTGAGATGAGGAGATCTGGTCTACAAAAGTAAGTATGATTAAAAGAACACTAAAACCTCTCTGCAAAGACTCCGTGAAAAGAGATCAAAGAGATGGACATATTCAGCAGCTAATTTAAAGCTGGAGATTCAGGTGTTCAAGAGTTTGACAAAGCACCTCAGGAGAAGCTCCCAGGCTAGACACTACATCCTTGCTTGTGCAGGTGTCCCTCAAAGTAGAGCTTAGACCTGAGCTGGAAAAAAAACAAAAAAACAAAAAAAACCCAAGAAATGTTCAAGCAAAAAAATATCAAGTTTTTAATTTACATATTCCACACAATGCAGTTACAATGCTCTCTTCTACACAGCAATGATCCCTTGTAATTTGCCACAGTGTTTTTTATTCAAATACAAACAATAATGGGAAAGCCGGGCAGGTTTTCCTCAGGACAGAAGTCTGGACCTCGTTACGCATCACAGTTTATCCATGGCAAGAGGCGTCTCGCCGCACCCTGTGTTACTGTGACAAGCGCTTCTAATCAGAGGTATCTTTGTTGGGCAGTATAGAAGTGTTGCAATAAAAACTCCCCTTGTAGCGATGGTACACGTACGATGTATCCTGTCAAGAGCTGTATGTCCTTGTGACAACGCCTCACCGTGCCGGATAATCCCCTAAAACCTGGGATTGGTCCCAAAGGCTTTACTCAGCCTTTTGTTTAACAGGAATTCGTTCCGTCAAGACAGAGACATAGAGTTTCAGCCAAGCGTATGCGATACCCAGAGCACAGTATACAGAGGTCAGCAACAGAGGGACAAAAGGAAAATGCTGTTTCCAGGGGGTCAGAGGAAATATAATTTCACAGAAGATTCCCAAAGGCACTAGTTGGACGAGGTAGATTGTTTCAAGCCAGTTAAGGAGAGGCCTCTCTCTCCTGCCAGAGGAATTAAAAAAGTGTTAAAATATACAATGTTAACTAAAAATAAGTATTCCGTTTTCCAGCTATCACTGGTGACCCGTGCAAAGAATATCCTCCGTTCACAATTCAAACAATAACCAGCATTCACAATGAGGCTTTGAATAACAATTTAAAGAATTTCAGTAGGAAAAAAACCTGTGTGATGACAGAGTACAGCTAATTTCTTTATCATGGGGCTTTTCCAAGTTCCAAGATGCCCTGGAATCTAAGCAGAAATCTCATCAGCTGCTCTGCTTTACCTCTCCTCTCTCTCACAAACAACACTGGTGGTAGGGTTCTGACTGCAGGTAGTTTACAGGGGAATTCAGGTTCTTCTGGAAGGAATTTGTTTGTTTCGGAAAGTTAGGAACAAGAAACTTGCAAAAGCTCCACCTCTAGGCAGAAACTAAGTTTCTACAGAGGTTTTGAGTTAGAGCTCTTGAGACAGAATGATTGAATTCTGGAATACTAAGGGGGGGGGGGGAAGCAGTCCTGTTGAGAGAGGATCACCTACAAAAAGCAGGTGATGACTGAAGTACTGACTACAGGCTTATAGCATCTGACATCCTTCACTGCAGCTTGGTTTTGACATGAAATTTTGGGAAACTGGAAAGTGGAGACTACAGGAGCGAGAAGGATAAATGCTATCTTTGGTCAAGTGGGTAAGAGATCAACAGCCTGTAAAGATACACAGGATGATTTGGGCAATTTTATGTTCTGAGAACCAAGTGTTTGCAGATTTGTTGACAAATTACAGCTTCTACACACTAAAATACTACAAAAAACCCACAGTAGTACTTATAACTGCTGGCACAGATAAACAATCTCCAGATAACTCTCTGTAGTGTGCTCCAATACTGAATTAAATCCTCACAGCATTACAGCTTTGTGCTTTAACAGCGCATCAAGCAGGTGGGGATTCACAGCCTGCTGGGAATAACTGGGGAGCTGTCACTATTCAAACATGACAAGGATGTGCTAGAATAATCCTCACTTAAGCCTTGCCTCCTAAGAAGAAGAGGACAAAGGCAGCAGCATCTTTCGACTAGTAACTCTTCAATTTGATACCTCAGCATCAGTTTTCTTTGCTGTTTGCCCCTTACGACAACACAATTCCCAGTGACAGAAGAAGGGGTTTCGTTCTTGGCTTTGGGAACAAATTTCTTTAATTACCTGAATAGAGATTTCAACGAAGAGAAGCTATAAACAGTGAACAGCAGCATAAGCAGTATTTTAATTGGAAGTTCTGAAATACAAGGGATATAACACAATTTTACAATTAATTATAAAAACCTTTTGCCATATAAATTGCAGTATCTTTAAATCCTACTAGTCACACTTGCATTGTCCAACTAAATTATTTTCTCCCAACAGAACTAATATTTTACTGCTTAGGACACCTAAAAACAAGCAGAGATTTACTAAAGCAAACACCAAGCATTTGCAATACTTACTAACTGAAAGAGGAGAAGGGGAAGGAAGGAAGGAACAGCTTCTGGTCACAGACAAACCTGTCCCTACACATACAGATTTACATTATGTCGCTGTCTGATTTTTTTTTTACTTTAAGCATGTTACTGATAGCACGATGTAGCAGTCAGCTGGAAAACAGCCTGCCAGGTTTGTGGTTTCAAACTGTTTTTACCACTTGTGCTTCACACAGTTATGTTAGGGGGAAGTTTCTAGAACTGTGGCAGAATGAGGGATAACAAATATTGACTATGACAATCTCCCATTTCTATTTCAACTTAAAGCCTGCACCTCTTCCACAGCTTTTTAAACCATTATTTCTTTTCTCTAGTTGAAGAGTTTCTATTATGGAAACAGGCTAACATTCAGCTCCCTGCAACTTTCAACAAATAACACAAAATAAATCAAAACCATAACCCTCATGTCACCTCTGGATAAAAAACCCAAAGCAGTAAAACAAAAGCACAGAAAGAAGGAAAACATTTTACCTGGTGGTGTGAACAACAATGGAAAAAGTGAGAAGTGTCCTGTTGTTGTCAGAATCAAGTAGATGCTAGCATCCTTCACTCTCTGAACAGACAACAAGCTAAAAATGACAAAAAACTTGTTATACTTTTGGTTTTAAGCAAAGAAACTTAGTTTCAGGAAAATCTGACACAATTCACAAGAGACTGAAAAACAAGTCAAAAAGTTTTGTAGTACCCCAGTCCTTCCAAACACTGGACCTGTGATGAAGTTTCCTGCTTCCAAAGCACATGGCCTCAGAGATAAAAATCCAGAGGAAAAGTCAGCCAGGAAACCCTCTCCCAGAAAACCACACCCCCACTGAACACAAACATCACAAAGGCCTGGAGTTTCCTACAAATGGTCTTTTTCCTCCCCCCTCCCTCGGCTGCCAACATTGTCATCCCTGCTTGTCTCCTTCCTTTTGTTTTCCCAGTGTTAATTCCCTTCTTCCCACAATTCTCACTTCTAGAGTTTAAACATCACTAAATCTCTGAAAAGGAAAATACAGTTTGTGACAATACTGGTCAGACAGCTTACAAACCATAGCCTCACTTCTACTTTTGGTAGAAACCGTGGATTGTTCTTGTCAAGCATAGTGCAGAAGGTCCCTTTCCTCAGCTGGCTCCTGAACAATCCACCCAGCATTTTAAATTTGAACCTCATCAAGGCTTGAACTGCCCAGAAGCTAAAAGACTACAATATATTCATGTTTGTCCCTGTCAGAGTAGATCACTAAACGTAACTATTCAGAGAAAAAACATCAACTAGAAATGCTTGCCAAGCTCGAGTATGACAGCAGTGTCAAATGCTTCAAGCTAGGCAAGAAAATTAATTTTTCTGTTTAAAAGGCAAAGTCGCAAGACATGCAATGAATAGGTCTTGGATTTTTTGGGTGCAATAAAAGTACCGCACCACTGCAGTAATAAGGGTGGTGGAAAAAAGAGACTAAGCAAGGAGCCTGCTTTCATCCACCATGTCACATGAGTGACATCCTTAGCAGGTCTGCTCCCAAGCTGTCACTAAGAAAAGGAGGTTTCAAGGGGAAGCTAAATGAATTCTTTTAAGAGCTATGAGTCTACATGCAGCCTAAATTCTGAACCTCATTCTTTCATAAGCACGGTTTGTTTTGGGGTTGTATTTTTCATTATTTTAACAGCAATCAAGCATCTGAATCAAAACACAGGTTTTCTGTACACTATGCATCTTAATACAACTCAGCATTCAGAGAGACACAAAAGAGTCTATGCAGCATGTAGGCCTGTGTGTCAGACTCCTGAACTGATTGCTTGATCATCTCGACACCATACTCTTCTGTTCTTCCAATCATCCTGTACGTACAGAGCTTTGCTGTGTCCCACAGAGCTCATACGGGAATCAGCTACTACCTTTAAAACTCTACTTAAAGCTTCTGTACTATTGTAAAGTATAAGCCTGTGTTAGTATGTCAAAGACAGTGTTTAACACCACACCAGTTTCACACATACGCTATACTGACATCTGCACATTCAATCTCAAAGGCAGCCATGTTTTATTGTGCCTGAAATTCATTTACTTGAAGCTTACTAAAACTTTACAGCATAAGGCATTCTATAAACATGCTCATTTTCTGAAATATACTGAAAACAAGCAATCCTCTTTGAAGATTCCTCAACAAGCGGCTGCAGGTTCAGTTTGGCCAACTACTAGGTACAAAATTCACTTACCTTAAAGGCAGAATAGCAAGGAGTATTGCTTTTTCATGCACGTGCCAGCCAAACATGAAGGAGCTCAACGCACAAAGAACAAGGCACTGTAGAAAGCCTCTGGGCCCTTGAGGTTTAAACCAAAGACAGAAAAGAGAGGGCTAGAAACAACAGGCAAAAACAGGACTTCAGTGAAAAGCCTGGCAATCCTGAACACAAGCCATTGCCCAATGAGATTCTTTGCAATATTAATAAACACCAGTGCACCCAGGTTGTGCCTGTGTGGCACAAGCATTACAAAGTACTGGAGGAACCGTATCTATCTGGATGTACGAGTGGAACCTTAAAGATTTCATCAGTGTAACGTGTAATTATTTGTGTTGCAAGAACTGTCTTTGAATCTATGCCACTAAACTAATTTTATCAAAGTTCCTACATAAAGGCACTGAAACAGTGCACATTTCCAGTTGCTCATTAGAGTGAAAAAGACTCTGTATCCAGGTAATTACTTATTAAACCTTCAATTCTTTGCTTGTCATGTGAGGAACACTTCGCTTACCCGTAGCTTATGCTGTTAGGAACACTGTAAAGTGCCCTAACAGTTCCATCTCTCTCTCTGCTCACATCCTAGTTCAATCACCTGCTGTCACAAAAGGTTACTTGTAGCTCAGCATGCAGAGTGGTTTTGATCCAAGATTGCTTTGAACACTCTTTTAATCATTCTAGAGTTGACAGGGGGCATAATTTTAGCCATATATAAATAAAATAATATTGTGTACCCAGAAATATATTAATTCCACATTTATCCTAATAATAGTTTTAATTATTTGTATTTTTAAATAAAGCTTATTTGTTGCCCTGGAATTAAAATTGATGTGAAGTGCATGCTAATCAAATATAATCTACGGGTGACAAAGCACATCAAGTTTCCAAAATATATTATCTGTTCTTACCAATATAGATATGAAAGTACAGATTAATGTTGCCAGTGGAGTCACAGAAGGGAGGACAGTATGCTGGAATTCTTGAACCAGCCCTCCTGTCATTGAGGCTTTAGGAATTTTTGTGGGATCGAGAAAATTACACTTTAAACCTAAAAATTAAACATAAAAAAAGCACAAACTGATAAATATTAATGAAGAAAATGAAGTAGCTGAAAAGTACATAGCCACATCTTTTCTTTTTTAAAGGATAGCAGAGAGGAATGATTGATTTCTGACTTACTGCTGGAAGCTTATCATGCACTGGATTATGTAGACAATCAGGTGATTTAAGGCAATCTGAAAATGTAATTTACTACCTGCATTTCAAATGGGGAAGGAAGACTAAAAATCCAGAGAGCTCTATCTGCATTTGTACACCATACAGGAAGATTAGCATACTGTACCAAAAACTGTTAGTGCTTTGTCCGCAGCATTGTACAAAGCCCAGAAGTTAGGGGCCCAATAAGCATGGCAGAGACCTCGCTTGAAAGGAAAAAGCCGCAAAATGACTTGAGGCAGCTGTCCCTACAGAAAACAAAAAAGAAAGAAATGGTCTCTTTAGATGAGACATGGTTTATATTTTATAACACAATTTTCCAATGGTTCAGGGGAATAGCAGGTGAAAAAGCAGTTACTACCAATACTATGAAGGGGCCCAATGAAAGAGCAGAAACAAGACAGACAATCAGTCCCAGAAGAGTTACATGAAGAAAGCTGAAACTTCTCCACTTCAGAGATCCATCTACAAAAAGGAAAAAGATTATGAAAACAGTTACTGTGGCAAGTGGAGAAGGAGACAAAACATTCTAAAAGCATCACATAGCCTTTTATGTCAATATATTCGTTGCTTTACATATATTCAGTTAGCTTGCATCTATTTTTTCCACATTGCAGCTCCTGCATTATACAACCTTTCAGTATTTTCTCCTTCAAGAGAAGTGCCTTCTCAGTTCAGGTGAGGAATATCAAACATGTTTTTCGGTGCTAAGTGGAGAGAAACTTAAAGGAGGACTTGGAAATAGTTTCTAATAATTTCATAACCAGAATAATTCTTATGGCTTCAACTGCCACCTGCAGTTTATTCATGATTCTTCTTAATAAAGAACTCAAAGTAAATTTCAAAGATTTTTAAAGATCTTCCCAACTCTGCTACCCAAGCAGAATTTTCATTTGACTCAGAGTCATTTTGTTCCAGTAGTACCTGCATATCTTGTGTCTTCCCACAGTCCCCTAAAAGTGATTGAGGAAAACCCCATCCTACCTGCATTATTTGCAGTAAAACAATAGGATCGCAGCAAGTAGATGCCATATGCCGGGGCCACATACACGTAGATGTGTTTGAAATGCAGAAGAACAGCAAAAAGAAGAGCACCCTCCAAGTATCTTTTCTAAAAGAAAATCAAAACAAAACCCAAGTTTTTCTACTTGTTCTTCCTTCCCACTAACTTTTAATGATCCTCTGTTGTATTTCTAAGGTGACAGGACATTTATCAAAGGCAAAAAAGCCAGAGTATTTCTTCAAATTATGAATTCTGTAGCATTATGCGCAACAGGTACGGGGAAGGAAGCTATATTGTCACATGAAACTTGGAAACCTGGAATACACCTCACCTCTCTGCAGCTTCAGAGGTAAGTTTTCTAAGGACTAGTGACCTGGAAGATGATAAAGTGGCAGGAAACCATACCACATCGCTGAGGTGGAGCAGAGAATTTAGCTTTATCCAGGGGAAGTGCAATGCTGCAGCATCAGAAAGCAATTATGGTGAGTTTCAGGATCTCCTTTTCCCCCTGAAACTATTAGACATCCAGCTTAGCACCCCTCAGCTTCCAGCTGCTTCCAATACCTTCAATATGAGCAGCTCAGTGAAGCTAATTAATGCACCTAAAATACATCTGGTGACAAACAGAAAAGAGCCACTCAAGTTTACCTGACATAGCCGGGCAACCGAAAGAAGCATCAGCCCAAAGAGAAAGCCATTGTACTGAAAGTGAATATCTGAACTTGAGTCAAGAAAGGAATAAGGCAAGCTTTCTTTACTATTATCAGTCTTCTGGGGAAGACTCAAACTTACAAACAATAAACTCAAATTAAAATGGAATTTAAAAATTGGGAAAATAACCTTAAATTCATTCTGCAGAGAGATGAAGTCATTACTTAACCATACCTGTAAGCACAAAAAAAAAAATCTACTAATACTAGTACATTATCTTGATGAAACAACCACAACAATCTGACCACATTTGTATCATGTAACTTACATGATATAAACCAAAGCAAACAGAAATTTATAAAGCAGGAAATTAACCTTTTAAATAGTAGTTGCTGCCTCTAGTCTTGCTATACAGAATTTGTGTTGTTTTCCTCCGCTGTTCCCTCCTCAGCCAGATCAATGCACATTATGTCAAGACTGACTCACAATAACTGGACTTTCCAGAGTTATTTTCAGATCCTCTTTAAAAAACCCTGCTAATTCTCATGTAACCTTAACTAATTGAACACAGCCTGAAAATAAAGCACTTGTAGAGATTTTCCTTGTCATGAGACAAACTTAGAACCACAGCAAAGAAAAAAAGAGGCTATCTGGTAATACTTCTGTATGCAGGCAGAGGAACAGCCAGCAGGAACAGGCATATTGCTGTCAGGCTGGTCTTCCTGCAGTTCTGGCAAATCAGAACAAAAACTGAACAATTTCAATTTTCCGAAATGATAATTCTAATGAAAACATTAAGTTATTCAACTAACCCCTGAAGCAAATGGTAGTGTTACTTGCTGTGATAGTAATAATATTCATGGGTTTGTACCAGATGCTGTAAGAGGTTGTTAGAAAAAAAAAAAAACAAACCAGAACTAAACCACAAACAATGTGCAATGGTTTGAAAGGATACGATCCACAATTAACAACCCAAAATTCCACAAGAGCAGAACTGCAAGAACGAACGTTGGTTTTTCCAGGATATCCTTTGCACCTCGTTTCCCATTTACACACCTGCAGCATCTGAACAAGAGTAGAAGAAACAGAAGTCTTAACTGACACAGCCAACAAAACCGTTGTTGCTTTTAGGAATCAAGAAGTGCACTTTAACCTGAAGATAACTATTTTATTAGGATGAAAGGCAACGATAAAATTCTTGCTAAATTCATCAAGAGAAGACAGCATCATGAATAAAGTTCAGTAAAAAAAGGATTTTACATTTCAGCAGCTGTAGTATGTTCCACATGCTAAAGCTTATGTTAAGTAAATTAGTCTCAGGTTCAAGTCTCACATTCAATAATAACTGTGTAATTGTCATAACCTGTTTGCTATCAAATTGTCATGAATGAACAACATATTGCTATATCTGGAGACAAGGTACTAAATTGTATTTAAGGTCCTCAGTTGGACATCAAGCTCTTCCTGGCTCTCCCACAATCTTGTGAGCTATTCTGTTGTTTAAAAAAAAAATCTTATTGCTTCTCAGAGTGAAGCCCTACAGTCCATATTATTTTTGAAGGTAAGGTTAGATCAGATTGCAAAGTTGTGGATGATTTGTGTTGAAATACTATTAGCAGAGCCATTTTAAGAAAGCATAATAAAATGAGGGAAGACTTACAGCCAAATCGTTAAGACAGGCAAGGTAATTCTCAAAATATCTCCCCTCTCTACACTTTAGATACAAGATAAGCAGTTCTTCACAAAGTCAGAACACATTGAAAACATACAATCTTAATGCTGGTAGGAATAATCAGTTTATCATCAAGAATACCAAAAACACTGGAATGATTTAGTATATTTGATCATAGTGGCATTTGGTCACAAGTTTCCTTTACTCTTCTACTCTAGAAAAACAGAGTAATAAGAAAAGTAATAGGAAACAGTTGGCTGCACCCAAGCTGTCCTGCAACTCCTACAAAATGAGCCCAGTGGCAGAAATGAAACATCTCTAACATGTAAAACAGCAGCTAATGTCTGAATGTGTACCAATCTGACCACATCTACAGCAACAGCATCTCCAAGAACAACAAAAACGTTATCTTGTGTTTAGTGGCATGTTCCAAATTTCTCCTTTAATAGGTTAAAGCAACATTGATATCTGTACACATTTACAAGCTTCTTTGTACAAATAATTATTTGTTGTTACTCTAGTAACAAAGACTACCCACTGTCCCTAAAGTTAGAACATTAAGACTTACTCACGAACTGCATATATGAAAAGGATATCTGTAAAGATGACAGAAAATCTTTGGAATAAGATGGTTGCAGGGCTGGTGTAATTTAGATTTTCGATAACCAACATCTTGGGGTCAAAGTACTTGGCAACGTGCGAAAGTGCATATTCAAACCAAGCAAAAAACGGTGGATAATCCAGGGTCCATTCTGAAGTCGCCTGAAGACAAAATAAGATTAAATAAATAAAATAGCTCAAAGTATTTGTTTCCATTAGAGAACTGCCAGCACAATCAGCCTTGTTAGTCTCCAAGTTCTTTTCACTCATTAGTCAACAAGCCTTAATTCTAATAATACCTTATTAATGACCTTACCTTATTTCAATCCTGACCTTATCAGGACACTTAGGCCCTGACCAAGAATTAACTCCATGGCTGTGGAAATAGGAGAGGCGGAAGGAGGAACAGAGCAGGTTGGGATGGGTATATTTGTCAGTGTTCCCAAATGCCTATGTTGTGCTCCCGAATAGCAACCTATGCTTTGGCACTGGGATCCCGCTGGCATCACAGAAATTTGCTTTACAGCATTGGATCAGCCTGTTCTAACCCGTACAAATCATTTACTCCTGGATACACAGTTCCCCGCCACTTATCTGGAGGAGTACTAGAGACTATGATATTTATCCCAGAACTCCAGGAGATACCATAAAATAGATTAAAACCCAATTGTGCAGGCTGAAGGTGACTCATCTAGATTAAAATGTGTGCATGCTAGTAGTGCACCAGCAGAGGCTCAAAACTTTAATATAGTGATTTAATAATTTATAAACCCATTTATACGATTCATTCTTTATCACGATGACTAGGTAACATTAACAAGAGTGAAGAGAGAAGTAATTTAAGATTTCTGTGCAGCTTACTCCTGTGCCGTGTCTTTTCAATTTCACCTTCATACGAACTAGCAGCTTCCCCAAACAATTCTGATTTTTTAACTAAATGCTACAGAGCCAACAAATCGTGATTGGTATGTTTTTGCACCACTGCTATACAGCTACCATCCATCAGTATCCATGACATGTACTTTCTACAAATAAAAGGCTTTCTCCTCTAGCATTCAGAGGCTGACTGTGTACCCACTGTGCCTGTAATTTATACACAGCTAAAAAAACCCGAACATATACTTACTTCATAGTACCACTGAGAGAGGGGTAAGTTGTGAGTGATGGCAAGCCAATTCCGATGTACTTCGAAATCTGTGGAATAACTACAGAAGGTTTATATTAAGAGTCACATACATGCACTTAAAGAAGAAACATTTCAGAGCACATCACCACAGGCACGTAAAAAAAAAAGAAACCCCTACTGATCAGCTCTAGGGCAAGACTCTGATCAAGTAACTCAAACAGTAACAAAGATGCCTACAGGAGAAATGGGGAGGGCCTCTTGATCAGGGAGTATAGAGATAGGATGAGGAGCAATGGCTTTCAGCTGAAAGAAGGGAGATTTAGATTGGATATTAGGAGGAAAGTGGGTTTTTTTTGTTTTGTTTTGTTTTTTTACTGTGAGGGTGGTGAGGTTTTTCTTGTCAGGGCACAGGTTGCCCAGAGAAGCTGTGGATGCCCCATCCCTGGAGGGGTTCAAGGCCAGGCTGGATGAGGCTTTGGGCAACCTGGGCTAGTGGGAGGTGTCCCTGCCCATGGCAGGGGGCTAGAACTGGATGGTCTTTAAGGTCCTTTCCAACCCAAACCAGTCTGTCATTCTATGCTGCATGAACTTTGTGTCAAGGACATATACAGGTGACTACAGGAAAATAATTACTTACAGCTCACTCTTTTCTGACAATTAATGCCAAAATTCCAAGTTCTGAGTGCCTTTTTAACAGCAATTTGATTTTTTTTTTTGAGGGGAAAAAAGCTACAGTGTCTTCTCAAGTTAAAAAGCGTTAATATTTCAGCACATTTAAACAACAGCCAGCCGGAATGAGCTCTAAGCTCCCCCCAAACACAAAACCAAAGCTATTTCACACCGCCCAGAGGACCACCCAGCAACGCCCCGCTCCCCACAAGAACCTGAAGGAAATAAGGACCTTCAGGCCACTGGGAGCCCCTCAGGCCACCAGGGCCCCCTCAGGAACCGCGGCACCCCGCCGGCCCGCGCCCCCTCCCCAGCCCCTGAGGGGCACTGGAAGCCAACCGCCGCCCCGAGGGAAGAGGGGGAAGCTGGCAGGCCGTCTCGCCCTCAGCCCCAGGGAAGCTCCTTACTAGGCGGGGATGAAGAGGCACTTGAGGAAGGAGACGCCGAGCGCCAGGGCGCGGAACCAGCTCCGGCCACCCGCCGCCATGGCACACGCCGCGCTGACAGACCGGCCGCGCATGCGCAGTGGCAGCCAAAGCAGCGGCAGCGGCCCGCCGGCAGTGTTTAAAGCGCGCGGCCCCGCCCGCAGCGGCGGATACGCATGCGCGGAGCTGCCCGCTCTGGGGCAGAGGCTTCGGGCGCGGCACTGCGCATGCGCGAGGCGGGGCGAGGTGGGCGGCTGTGTGAGGGGCGTGTGAGGGGCTTGGCTTGGGTGGGGCGGGGTGTGTGGGGGGCTTGGGTTTGGGGTTCAGGAGTGGGGTGGGGTGAAACCACTACTGGGTTGGGTGGCTGTGGGACCAGGTAGGGGCGTGGGTGGTGTTGGGCCTGGGTAGTGTGGGGTAGGGTGGTGGTAGGCCTTGTTTCCATAGGGTTGGATGGCTGTGGGACCAGGTAGGGGCGTGGGTGGTGTTGGGCCTGGGTAGTGTGGGGTAGGGTGGTGGTAGGCCTTGTTTCCATAGGGTTGGATGGCTGTGGGACCAGGTAGGGGCGTGGGTGGTGTTGGGCCTGGGTAATGTGGGGTAGGGTGGTGGTAGGCCTTGTTTCCATAGGGTTGGGTGGCTGTGGGACCAGTTATGGAGTTGGGTGGTGTTGGGCCTGGGTAATGTGAGGTGCTTGTCTGGCAATAAAGAAGTTAAACTTGTAACTCAGGGAGTATGAGAACTGTGAGGTGGTGCTAGATGGGTCTGGCCTTCAGGACAATGGGAGTGATTTACCCCTTATCGGGGATTAGGGGAAGGAACTGCTGTCCTTGAGGTGTGAAATACCCAGGAGCATGGGAGCCTTCTGTTATTACAAGTCTTGAGACCTGATGATAATGTGAAGACCACACCTTCAGGTACCTGAGCCCCCCCCCCTTGAATTAAGACCCCCACTTACTGAGCATGCAAAGTAAAATTAAAAACCACTGGACCTTTAAATCAAAGCAGGAAAGATCTAACAAACTGTAATTACAAAAAGATAATACCAATTATAATTAGAGGGATGGGGCAAAGAAGACACAACTAACATTTTGAACTGTATAAATACCCCATACGACTGTAACCAGGTGTGCTAGCTTTGTGGATTGCCACCTAGCATCCATCTCTGTGCAGAAATGCAATAAAACGATATGTTGACTCTGTGTGTGGGTTGGCTTGTGGCACACTGGGTGACGAACTCCAGTTTTGGGACAGCAGGGTGGGGTAGTGTGGGACCAGGTATGGAGTTGGGTGGTACTGGGCTTGAGCGGTGTGACGTTGGGTGGTGTGGGATCACCAGCAGGGTTGGGTGGCTGCGGGACGCGCTATGGAGTAGGGTGGTGTTTGGCCTGGGTGATGTGGGGTTGGGTCTGGGTAATGTGGTGTTGGGTGGCTGTAGGACCAGGTATGGAGTTGGGTGGTGGTAGACCTTGGTTACATGGGGCTGAGGGGCTGTGGGACCAGATACGGAGTCGGGTGGTGTTGGGTCTGAGTGATGTGGGGTTGGGTGGCGGTAGGTCTGGATTACATGGGGTTGAGTGACTGTGGGACTGATACCGCAAATTGGTGAAATAAAGTCTTTTAAGACTCGTTTTGGAGTTTTAGAAATCAAGGCATTCTTTATTGTGATGTCTCGGAGATATTTTTCTCAAAGCAAGTGCCATTGGGGTCAAAGTAGTTTTCACTTCTATAATCTGGTGGTTATGCATACTCATTATTTTTTCCTAGAATTCAATGCATATTCAAACTATTTATTTGAACTCATTAACAAATTTGCATATCTATTAGACATGCACATTTTATTGTCAGGGTGGTCATGAGGGGTGTCTAGTGGTCATCTTCTGCTACAGGTGGTCAAAATTTTCATGTCCTCTGGGTGACCTTCTCCTTGGGAGCATGCGCAGTCTTAAAGAATGCTCACGGTAAGATTTCATTAGTATCTTGTCAATGTTTTTTGACCATAAGCTGCCTAAACCCTGTTTTGCTAGACACTGTAGCATTGTCTCACAGTTGTTTTGGATCTTCTCTACCTAGTATAGCGATAAGCACTGGAATTTCACTAGCTCAGTCTTACTAAGAAAAAATGCATGGCTAATATTGAAGAATTATTTCTGTAAAATTAAGGCAAAACTATTAAGGTAAAACCACATTAATTCTGTAAAATCAGAGAAATACTGTATCAGGACCACATATGGAGTTGGGTAGTGTTGGGCCTGGGTGATGTGGGTTTGGGTGGTGTTAGGTATGAGTGATGTGGGGTTAGATGACTGTGGGACCGCCAGCGGGGTTGGGTGGCTGTGGGACCAGGTATGGAGGTGGGTAGTGGTAGGTCTGGAGAAATGAATCCTCTGTTTATATATGTTTGGAACATAAATGAGCTAAAGCATTTAAAATGGTTTCGATTACTTAGGAAGGCTTGTGCATCGATGTTTTCCACAACTGCACTAATTTTTGGGGAGCTTCCCACAATTCTCAGCCACAGAGAAACATTGCAGTGATGCACTGTGTAAAATCCTTAGAGAGAGGAAAAGCTACGGATTCCACAAGCATCTCTGCTGGCTCTTTCCTCAAGAAATGTATGTCAGGCAGAGCATCTCCTGCTTTGTTCACATTTTATTTACTGCTTTCTAAAATATAGATTAGTAACAGTTCACAAGAGTTACAGGCAGAGAAATACAACCAGATTTTTCAGTGGGATAGCCTTACAGGCGCTCTATGAAAGTGGTAAGAAATAAAAACCATCTTTTGACACTTTCCAATCATCAGGGAAATCCTACAGTTAGGAGTAGGAGCAAGAAAATAAAAGGGAGGAGAATGCAAGAGGAGGAAAAGAAAATGAATTATTCCATACAGCCCTCTCCTATAGCTCCTTTTTTCTGAATTAATGGGGAAACCATCCCTGGTGTTATTCCCAAGTGAATCTGAAAGCATGATCTCCATATTTCTGCTTGATCCAACCCTTCTTGCATAGAGTATCTACATGACTGCCTGTACTAATTCACATACGAGACTTTTACCGGGTGGGCCACAGATTAGCACTGCATGCTTGTGTCCATCAGTGTATGGATACAGGAGTCATTGCAGAATGGTAGATAAATATTTCAAAATATATTGAAATTCTGAGCAGTGACACCAAATTCAAAGGGACGGGGTAAAAACGAAACTCCCCAGAGGACTGTCTTTCATAACTTCTCCATGTATCTGTGAAGTATCAGAAGATCCCCGATTTATTTTCCACATGCAGGCATGGGCTGAAGGCAATATTTATCACTCCCGTCAACCTTATATATGGACCCCACCAGCCTTTCCTAGACTGGGAATAAATCTCTGCAACCCGGTTAAAAAATGGGTAATTACCGCAGTGCATACGTTTGGTGATTTAAAGCACATGGAAACTGAAGCAGAGCTGTCTACTCCTGACAAGTCACTAGCATAACTCTTGGCACGACCAATATTTAAATCGCATAATAGGAGATTTGACTGGAAAGGACTGGTGAGTCATTCTAGGTGCAGCCTCCTTCCATAGCAAAATCTTTGTCTCCAATGTTATCTTGCTGGATTTTTGCCTGAACACATCAAGATTCTTTATTCTCTCCCTCCTAAATCCTGGATTTCTTGTTAATGTGTGAATTCTTCCAAGTCTATTTACACCTATTTATTTCCCTACCATAACCTGCAGCAGCAAATACTCCTCTCACTAACTCCTAATAACCTGCATGAACTAAAGATATCTCAGTGTTTATGGATGGTTTCAGTCCTTTCATTATAACTGGACATTGTTAGATACTTAAAAAGCTATTGAGCTTAAAAACACACAGAGAAATCCATGGGCGATTCTTTCCACTACGATGCTTCATAATGCATCCTTCAAACTTTAAGGGAAAAAATCCTCACTAGATCCTTTCCTTGTTCTCCGGCCCTTACAGGAAAAAAAAAAAAAAGTTTGTTCCTAGAATGAATATTCCACTCAACAGTGAAATAATTTTTAGATGTTACTGCTAATGAAAGTGCTTTTCATGACTAGGGATGGGGTTGTGCTGCACTTCATCTGGCTTTGTGCATGTTCACTTTAGTTTAGGAAAACTATTGAGAAGAAGAATCATCAGTGCTGTTGACTGGTAAACAAAAGCAAGTTACACCTCCAGGGCTCAGAAAAAGAAGGGAAACAAAAGCCAGCCATCTAGATAAAAAGGGCACAACTGTTTTGGAGAGAGAACATTCCTATAACCAGCCATTCTAACCTAACTCACAGACTGCGAAATGAAGGAGCGGCTATAAATTTAGCTTCCTGTGTAGTCTGAAATAGCAGCTGCGTTTGTATAACATATGTTTGACTGCAATTGCGAGTGATTCACCACTTATTTCACACACTCCATCAGCCAGCACAACTACTGTGGCATTATAAATAGTATCTCATCCTTAAGGATGTTTGTTCTGCGGAGCAATTTAGAGGTATCTCAAGTTTTTTTCTGTTCCCAATGCCTGTCTTCACTCATGTCTTTATATTTTGGGAAATTTTGCATCTCTCTGCATATAAAAGATGTTTTGCATCTCTCTGCATATTAATAAGTGACAGAGATTTGTGGCCAGCTGTACCTTTGCCTTATTCGGTTACCTGAGCCCAGATAAACGTGTGCTCAAGTCGTCCACTGGTTACATACCAGACTGATGGGTTAAAGCATTCCAGGAGACCTGCCTTCAGTTCTCTCCTCTGTGGGGACTGAGACCCCTATTTCCACCCCAGTTACTGTCTAGACCAGGTTGGAGCACTCTTCATTTCTTGTTCAGACTTTTAGGAAACTCCATAACTGCTTTTAGTATGGGTGCTGCTACAGTCCAAAGAAAATGGGGTGGAGGCAAAGGGGAAGAGTAAATGCTCTAGATTAAGCTATACATTGTGCTTTTACTGACTCCTCTTACCTCCCTTTTAGCAGAAAATGCAGCAATGATTCAACTCTCCCAGGGAATATTTTTATTTTGCTGAAACGGAATGGAGCAGTACCGATCCAGAGCTCTGTAGGGTGGATATCAGACTTCTTCCTCCTTCCAAATGAGATTTAAGCCCGCTGCTTTAACCTTTGGATAAGCTCAAGCTCACAGGAAACAAATTACTAGGGATAAGTATTATTTTAGCCCTGACATACAAGAACTCCTGTTATAGATCATTTAAAATCTACTCTCAAGGGTGTGGGCTGGAAAGAAATACTGCCAACAGCCCCCAAAAGCTCTGTTAGCATACATTCAGCAAAGGCATATCTGTTTCAAGGCATAGGTTTGAGGAAAGGGGGTACGTGTATGGTATTTTACACGTCATAATCATATTACCTGCATAGATCATCACTGTGAATGTCCAACGGAATAGCAAACTCATGTTGGAAATAAGATTGACACGGGAATTGCTTTGCAGATTACCCCTGCTTTATAATTCAAGACAGGGGAAAAAAAAATTCAAGATGGGGAAAAAAAAAAAAAGTTCTTCCTAATGCAACTAAAACTAGAAGAACATGGTGACTCAGGTTGGAATTTAGCCACAAAATCCTGTTTACAATCCTCAAAAATCACAGAATTTGCCAGGTTTAATGGCTCTGAAGGCTTCAAACCCATTCAGTGCTTCCTCACAGCATGGTCCCATGTATATCACACTGGTTTAGCACCAAGTCAGACAGGGGAAGTGGTTTGTAACAGGCTGCCCACAGCTGCAGAATGTGCTTTTTTACCATTAGCATGCTCATTTGTGGTGTGCATGCAATTCCAGCTCAGGACAGTAGAAATATATTTATCTCACTGTATTTTACAACAGTAACAAAACGCTTCTTTATGCTTGTTCACAGCTCAGCTTAATGTAATGACAGACTAGTTACTCTGGGAAACAAGAACATGAGCAATATTGAACTTTGCAGCCCTGTGCTAGGAACTTTTGGAAGCACTAAAATTCTAAATTCAAGACTTGGTTATTGCATTTTTCCTTCCATCTCATTAGAGATAATGGGAATGTTCCAGAAGGTCTCATGCACACGTGGCAATCTGGTTAGGGAAAGACAGCGAAGATACTTTTAAACATCATTAGCTGAGAATGAACCACTTTGAATGTGGCACAAATGGTGTTTAGAGCCAACACGCAGCTAGTGGATTATGATCTTCGTTATAGCACAGACTGGGCTTGTAGGAAAGATCTTGACCGTTGTCCTCAGCTCTAGTTTCCTGCTGCCTTACCTCTGACAATCTGACACTGAAGTCTAACAAGTGGTTATAATGCTAACTTAGTGACCGTACCATTTCACAAAGATGTAAAAAAAAACAAAAACAAAAGGCTAAATGTATTGGGAGAGGAAAAGTGAGCTTCTGGTTTTGTAAGGAAAAATACCAGGCGTAACCTGATGGGAAAGTTGTCTTTTCAGGTGGAATCTATCCTACCCAGAGAGCATCCCATGCACTCCAGGCGCTGCTGGAGGGAGACATGCTGAAAAGGAGGCCACGTCCAGGCAGAAGAGGCTCAAACATCTAGAAACCTCAGAAAGTTTCATCAGCATCTTCCAGACAAATAGACCATTGTAAGAGGAAGAAAAGGAGTATTTGTCTTAAATGCCTTTGGAATGTAAAAGTAAAGGTTTAAAAGCATCCAAAGCAAAGTTCTCCAAGCAGCCACAGTCTTCTTGTTTGGTAAGAACACCATTCTTTCTGCTATGGCTTCCTTGGTTGTTCCCCATGCCAGACACATCATCCAAACATGGCTTTCCTGAAAGGAGAACCTCACTGCATTCAGAAAAAAACCTGTCAGCTTCAGATAGTGGCAGCAATCCTTTGTTGAATCCAGACAGGATCCCTTATTCATTTGCAGTTATACTGAGTGTGTGCACGTGGGGAGGCTTCTCTGTGGATCCAACCAAGCTTCTTGGATGCTCTGCACAGGTGATATGGCAAGACATCAAAAATGTTCCCCCGGGGCTGTCCACTGTGCTGCAGCTCCATGGCATCTTTCACCGCATCTGATTTCCAGAAAGTCTTCCAAACCTTGATTACTGAACCCTCACATCATCCTTGCAATATCATTTAAAGACCATGCCCATTTTCCAACTGGAAAATATCAGAAGGACAGAAGTTAAGTGATTTTCCTCACAATTGTAGAGCAGGTCAGAGGTGGAGGCAGAGACAGAACCAATCCTTAATTCAGGCGCTAGACAATATTCCTTCCATCTAGAATATGGACATATCCTGAAAGGTCGTATTGGTAAATAAAATACGATTAAAGGAAAATCATCTCCCTGTTAGTGACTCTTAATCCAGATAAGCATGATTCTGAATTAGGCTGTAAGTGTGTTTTAAAGGGAAACACTTAACCTGTGTTATCTCCATGCTGGCACCAGAATAAACAGCCATTTCTACTTGTACCGAATTAGGCGAATAATCTTATTATTCATGAAATCTGAAGTATGTGGGTGAGAAGAATCTATGCAGAAACCATCACTCATGGCTATTTTTAGCACTTCTTCCACAAACACCTGGAAACTATTGATTTGCTTATTATCTGGCACCACCCAGAGTCTCTTTAAGTTCTGCCTGGTGTACTCCTCTTCGGGAAGACCTTCCACGCTTGCAACCCAATCTAAGGTCAAATGGTTGGGGTCCTGCAGGTAGCTGGATATCGAAGACAGGTTTCCGTTGAAGCAGTAGTAAAGTTTGGAACCAAGAAGCTTCAGGAACAGACACGACGTGGAGAAGATACGAGCACTGAACACTTCCATGTTGGAGGAAGACAGGCTGTAGATCTGGGGTGCTTCTCGGACGGTGAAGTGAACAGTTTGGGTCTTCTGATCAAGGGTGATGTTGAGCATGGCATTCTTCTCTGCTTTAGAAAGCTCCACTTCCTTCTCCTGCAAGGCCTCAATCAGTGGCTGAATTTGATAAAAATCTACCTCCCGTCGAAGTAAGCCCATTTCTTGAAAGTCTTCAGGGAGGTCCAAGTGAGAAGTTCGTAAGAAGTTCAGGATATAGCGGAAGATTTTGCCATCTCTGTCGATAAAGCAGTTGCCTTGGCTGTCCTTCTTGGTTGGGATCTTCCCACTAAACATGGCTCCCAGCATGGAGTCTGGAAAGCTAGTCAGGGTGGACAGAGAGGTGGTATAAATTTTTCCTCCAACATTGAGTGTGATAGGTTCTGACATGATGGAAAAGTCACGATGCTGGGACTTTTTTTAATTCTAAAAGAAAAAATAAAAATCCAACGGCACATATTTAGTTGCATTTCCCTGTCTGAAAGGTTAAACTACAGAGCCATCAATATATAAGGGTAACTATATGGCAAGAATTCATCATGGAAATTCATCACAGAAATTAGAAGTGGGGAATTACTTTTGGAGGTTGTATCTTAAGAACAAGCATGAGGATGTTTTTCCTCCCAACAGACTTGAACAGGACTTTGTTTATTTAAGTTTTGTGGTAGAAATCATGAGTCTTCCAAAACTTTACAATCATGCTAAAAGTGAAATCTCTCCCACAGATGCCTACAAACTGACTTCAAAGCAACAGTTGTGTCCTGGGCTCACCTGATCCCATCTCCCTTGCAAACACAGAGTTTAGAGGGGGAAAAAATGGACAGCACAAGAACCGGACACATCCCAACATCTTCCATGGCATCTGAAGATATAATTAAAGCAACAAAGCTGTTGCAGCAGAATCCCCTGACACCCATTTCAGTGCAGTCAGGGAGCCAGCGAGCTGCGCTGCCGTAAGCACACAACAGTCTGCAGTTCCATTCCATAAAAAAACCACCAGCTTTCTCCTTCCAACGTGCTTTACCTCAGAAAACATTTCTTAATTAATTTGGGCCATATCCCAGTTGACACAGTTTCCATGCAGCTCCTCTCCTCGACTGAGAGAGTTGGGGGTGTGCAGCCTGGAGAAGAGAAGGCTCCGGGGAGACCTTCCAGCACCTTCCAGTGCTGAAAGGGGGCTACAGGAGAGATGGGGGGGCTCTGGGTCAGGGGTGGAAGGATAGGAGAAGGGGGAATGGGTTTAAACTGAAAGAGGGGAGATTGAGATGAGATGTGAGGAAGAAATGTTTTCCTGTGAGGGTGGTGAGGCAGTGGCCCAGGGTGCCCAGAGAAGCTGTGGATGCCCCATCCCTGGAGGGGTTCAAGGCCAGGCTGGATGAGGCTTTGGGCAACCTGGGCTAGTGGGAGGTGTCCCTGCCCATGGCAGGGGGGTTGGAACTGGATGAGCTTTAAGATCCTTTCCATCCCAAACCATTCGATGTTTCTATGATTCTCTGCAATCAGCTGAGATGGAGGATGCAATTTTATGGTGCAGTTAAGACTCACTGCCTCTGGAAGGGACATACCTCCCTTCACCCTCTACCATATCTTCCTCCTCCCTTATGCCACCTCTGGCACTCATCTGACCCCACAGTGGGACAGTTTAGTGAGAAAAACCCCATAATTTTCTGTTCAGGATATGTTTCTGCTACACCTTGTGACCAGAAGAATGGCAGGGCTGGTGCAAGGGAAGAGGAAGGAGCTCTGTACCCCTTTCCATTGCAGATCAGCTGAGCTGCCTTGAAATGCTGGGGCCTCACTCCTGCTAGCTGAGGACCTGCAAATCTCTTTCTCCTTGTTTGCTGAATCCAAATCAATCACCAGTTCATTCCCAGTTTGTTGACTTAATTAGCAGGAAGCCGGTCAGTGTTTGCTTGCCGGGGTAGGAGGTAGCTCTTGCTGTAGTAACTCCGGTCATTCCACAGAAAGCTGCCAAACAGCTCCCAACAATTTAATTTAAGCGCAGACATTTTCCTAACTAATCATAGACACTACAATGCTATTATCAGCTCCAGAGTCATGGCAAAATACAGATAGGAAGAACATCATCTTGTGTTGGAATATCAGTGCTTTTATGGCTGCTAAAACCCAAATAGTGTTAGTGGCACCCTAAAACAAAGACGCCTCTAGATACATGCACGTTCTGCTACGAAAAACTTGCCCAACCTAGAGCAGCTAATGAACAGGTCAAAGGAGAATCTGTATTTCACTTCTCGTTTAAGACTAACTGTTCTTTAGCCCGCTTTAGCCTTAGCAGTGTGTATCTCCCTGCACAGTAATTAATGGAAAGAAGCGGATCTCTAAACCCACGCCGTGCTTTGCCTGTGTATCCTTGCTCCCACGTAACCAACAAGACTGGCAAATAAAGATGCATACGTAAAGCAACACAACACGCCATCTACGGCTGTGATCGAAGACCATCCTTGTGACTAACCTCAGCCAAATATATCCTAGAAAAAACTACCTGTTCCAGTGCTAAAATCCTCTTAGCACTGTAGTCTCATCATACTTCCCACTCTTGAAGACTTCTACCCAATTTAGAGTCAAGAGCTGTTTAAAACAGATCATACAGAGGCTTCAGCTGCTCCAATTCTGTACTATGAGTGGATGCCATATATTTTTGCCTCTAAGGGCTTGCAACAGGTCTGTAAAAGCATTGCTACAAGCACAATGTGACATTCACAAAACCATCCTACCATGGATTTTACCTTTTTTCCAAGTCTCACCAAACAGAAGTGTTCCCTACATCCCCCTGCAAATAATGCAGCCTGTAGCAGCAGGACTGACAGTGCCCCAAAGGCCACGTTCGTTGCTTCCCATCTCTGCTACCCCTCGGGTTGCTTTAGAGTAAATAACCCAAATTTTTCTGCTCTTTCTTCATAGGTCATGTCTTCAGATTTTTGAGCCCCAAAATTTCAAACTCGATATCCACCCTAGGTTTATTCTGATCCAAAGACTCGCTGGCGATAGACTTGGAACGAGAGGCAGACACCTCGGTCCAACCTGAACAGATAACGTTAAAATAGCTTGTGACTGGTTTATCTTATCAGCGGTCTCAAAAGAGAGGCTGCCAACAAAATATGTCTGGAACATGAGCTTTTTTGGATCTCCCCACTGCCCCCACACTGGTTTAAATTTCAAACATTTAATGATGCAAACATCTGGCCACAGATAAGGCAGCAGGACAACCATCGCACAGCTGCCGTTCGTCAAGCAGAATCAACATATGACGAGTTAATCATCTCTTTTTGCCTAATCCATCCCTTTACTTGCAGGTTTATATCTTCGTAATGTGAAGATGAATCCGATAGTCTGGCAACCTCAGAAGACCCAAAACTGCAGCACAAACGAGCACACATACATCTACTGGAATCATCATCACCTTGGACTTCATGCATTGACCAACCAACCAATGTACTTGATAGTAGCTGGGGAAAGAATGTCAATCTTTGCTGCTTTTTTCTCATGAACTTGTTTATGAAAAAAGCTTTTCATAAACTCACAAAAATTAAAATCAAACGGGTTGTCAGTTTTCTCTCTTTGCTCATCCAACAAGCATTTGCAGTCCCTACCCTGGTTTATCACGTACTTTTCTAGTGCAATGTAAAGGATATTAAGAATACGGCATGGAAATCACTTCTGCTTGGTGGCACTTGGAGATCTTGGACATGGGTGGCTATAACCTGCGGTCACCAAGGTCAGGTACAAATCGGGTTATAGTTCTTGGAAGCAGAGAATTACAGTAAAGCCTTTCCTGTAGCTGCTCCCCAAGTAGTACTTAAAATTCATTCAGATTAGAGAAGCTACAGATCTATTTTGAGAGCTGAAGATGCTAATTTGGCCAAAAAGCACAGGATTTATTGTGTGCTTTTAGAGTGACTTGTATTTAAATACAGCTTTCTTTTAAAAACAGAAATATTTAATATTATGGGGAACAAAAAAATCTAAATTTGATTTAAAGTCATGGTCTTTTCAGGTGATGGAAATCAAGAGAAACAAGCAGTGTTGAACTTTTTGGAAAAGTCAAACTACTGAACAGAAGCTGCTCTCAAAGGGTCTGAGCATTTCAGCAGACCAGGGTTTGTAAATTTAAACTTGGGCTTTACTTACAGCATCCTCAGAGGATGCAAAGAGAACATCTCTCTAACAGTCTTCTATCCCAGGATTTTAACTCAGCAAATAATTGGTTCAAACCTGGGAGAGTGATGGGGGTTGAGGCAGCAGGAAGGCACGAAAGAATAGGTGAAATGACAATATCTACCTATTTCCACTTAGTGACAGCTTCACGTCTTTAGAACCATCAGCTCAGTTCCTTCCTTATCCATAACACTTCCTTTGTGCAATAACTTTAAATGTAGAACAGCTTTGGATAAGCTTATTTCCCCTCTTTTGTTTTCATCACATTTGAGAGCACTTTAATTAGCTAATAAATAAAATTCTGTATACATAATTTAACTGAGTGCCTGTTTCGCCCAATTTGGCAAAAACCCACAAGTGTACAAGTAATACTGGGAAAAAAAAAAAAAGCATCAGTCATGATTTGCCAACTAAAATGTAAAGAACGTATTCAACCAGTCTGAAAAATGGGTACAGCTGTAGTTCACCCTTTTTGGCTAAAATACGCGGTTTGATGGAAAGCCTAAAGTTATAAATGTGTTTATATGGTTTTCAAAGAGAAATGGATCTTTCCTTAAGATAGCTAGAGACATATATATATATATATATATAAAGCCAATTTTTAACAGGATTTTTCTGGTTACTTATTCAGATAAAAAATGATAACTTAGATCATTCCAGTTAAAAATAATCTACCCTCTATCAGCAAATTCATGGAACACCAAAGAGATGCGGTACGCCTGGTTCTGTTTAACAGTCTCTTTGAGGATTTGAAGAAAACTCTCTGCATTAACAAAATAAAGCTAATAGTGGGTTAGCCGAAGCTATAAATCCCAGCAGGGCAGAGGACAGATACTAAATGGATCAGAAAAAAAAAACAAGATTTTTTTTATTTGAAAAAATGTGTAGCAATGCTTTGATTTTCCAGCCAATAAAACCCAAATACAAGTATTTATTGGGAAAAAATGTTGCTTGGGAAAAGCAGCAGTAATCAATTGGAAACACAGATTTCACTTTACAAATGGCAGGGAAGGAAAATGAATCAATTCTTTGGGATTTCAGAGGCAACACCTAAGACAGGGTTAACAGGCTGACCCTAGTGTCGTTCAGAGGATCTCATTAATGAAATTAATTAAAGACAGAGCAGCAAAGGAAGAGCAATCTGTAACCTGGCAGGAGTGGATCACGATGAGTTGTTAAAACAAGGTTTCAAAGTCCATCCCACAGGCTGCTCACAGCCTCTGAAGCTTTTACACGTGGCATTAAAGGCGTTAAAAGTGGTGACATCCCCTGAAGTATGAATTAGTGTGACAGGAACAGGGTTTTTTACCACAAGACGTAATGATACGTGGCCATTTACACAGTCACTGGTTTCAATTTTAGGCATAAGGTATTGCACTGCTGGTTAATTTTATAGTGTAGTGGTTAATGGCTCACCTGTAAAATATCCCTTCACAACTAAAACTTTGGAAACCTGTATTTAAGACAATGAAATACGTGCAGCTTTGTTAAGAAATAGTTGAGGAGTAACAATGAACTGCAAAGTACACACACAGAAAAAAAAATAAAAATAAATCAGGCTGGCAGAATGAAGGATGCTTACGTTGCAATAAAATTAAAGGAAACCAGGGACCATTTCTGCTAAGCATCAGGAAAAAGCATCCAGACTAAAAACCTCTCTGGCTTTTTGAGTATTGCCCAGGAGAGCTGGGGAAAGCCACATCAGCTGGATAAATGTTCCGAGAGGCTGAGCAGATAACGCGCTAGAGGAAGTCATTCTGCACCGAGAGAGGCAGGACTGGTTTAAGGGAAAAAGGAGGAAGGAAAAAAAGAAATATCTGGGCACCTGTGTGGCAGCTGGTGACCCTGAACGTGGTTGGGCAGAAGATGGTTGTTCCCAGGGTGGGGCTCCAGTCGGCTTTGTCAGAGAGCACCAATGGCAAAAACATAATGAGCCAAAAAGATTTTTTTTTTTCTGCATAATGGTGGTTCTGCTTTGGGTTTTGCCCCATATTCCCCACACTCACTTTGCTCCATCACCTCTTCCTAAAACCCTCTTTTCCATTGGAGGTAAAAATTCCAATTTCCACGAAACACCCGAGTCCTAACTCCAGAACCTCTGTGAAGCGGTGAGCTCCAAATCCGAGCACACCCAGCCCCACGGTATTGGCTGCGACTGTACCTGCGGATGAGTTTTGTGCCTTGTCCCTTCTCAAAGGGACAGTTTCACAGGGGAAAGCGAGACCAGTTTGTGCCTCACTGTTTATAGGGACTGAAACCTAGAACTCACCTCAGGAAAGACAAAAGAAAAATATGAATATCAATATTTATAAATATTATTATTAATAATATTAAAAAAAACAACAAAGGGAGGGCAGAAACAAAATAAATAATATTTAGGGGATTAAAAAAAAAAGATAAACCCCTCATCTGACCACTTACTAGCCAGCAGCAGTCAGTAGCCATCAAGTGAGAGTGAAGTTTAAGGAAGGATTTGGGACAAAATTTGGGATGGGATTCACCCTCCCACCACGTATCCCTGACGCACATTTACTTATCTCAGCTGACCCTCAACTACAGAAGGTTAAATATTTACTATATGGTTTCTACACCCTATATGCTTATTTATAGGAATCTTAGAGAGGAAAACTCATGTTTTCCCATCGCGGCAGGATGGACCCACCTCATTTTGGACACTTATTTTTTAATATCATCCCCTCCAATAAATATAGAGCAGCACTTAGAGGCTTAAAATTATATGCTTAAAGCAATATATCCCAACATGCAGTGCTGGGGAGGGGGGAGTGGGAAGCTGCTGCTTTTTTTTTTTTTTTTTTGGGGTGGGGGAACTGCTGTGAGCCCCTGGAAATTCCCAGCTGGCATTTGGGGAAAGGTCGAGGCTGGCATGGGGGACACGGGTGACAAGCTCCGGGAGGAGACTCAAACTCCCAGCAGGCGCCAGGCAGGAAACAACGGCTCAGGCTTCTTCCCTTCTCGCTGGAAGAGAGGATTGGGATGGAGCTGCTGGCGGCTGCGATGTGCAGCGATAGACACGCTGATTATTGGAGAGCAGCTGCTCATATTTATTGATATTGAATTTTCTAACTGTGCTTCGTTAGATGCAGAAACGCTCCTCTGCCAACGAGGCACACAAACAACGGGAAAGCACGAAGAGGAGTTTTAGAACATCCCTGGTTTGCTGTGGGTGGGATGTTGTGTGTCCATCCCCTTCCCAGACCTTGAGCATCTCCTGGGCTGCTGGCTTTGGGATGCAGATGAAAGCAAAAGGCTGTGCCTGCGGCTCTCTGCAGATGCTGAATTTAAGTGATAAAAGGAGGGAGAGAAGGCAGGAAAATAGAGCTGGTGCCCAAGGGGTAGAGAGATGAGGCAGGAAAATAGAGCTGGTGCTGGGGGCAGGAAGATGAGGCAGGAAAATAGAGCTGGTGACCAGTTAGTAAGAGGAAGACGTGATATAAAACAAAGGTCAGGTTCCTCCTGAGAGAAGAGGAATGAAAGCAGCAGTGCACGGCGGGGCGGAGGAAAATGAAATGAAGGTTAACAGCGACTGCGAGGGAAGGGCAGGAGACAAGATGGAGGGGGAGAGGGAGCACAGAGCCAGAGAGGTGGAGAACAGAAACCAAAGCGCTGTGGTGCTCAGCGCTCTCCTGGCACGACCTCTGATAACTGCAGGCTCAGGGAACTCAGATTGCCAGGGGGCCACTGCCACTGCCTGCCAGGAGGGAGCCTGTTTGGAGGCTCGTGGCAGCCAGAGCAACACTTCTCCTTCCAAGCAGCTGATATAACCCTCTGCACCGTCCAGCATACCCATTTAATGCCAGCCCTGGCAAAGGTTTCCGCTTGTTTCTAATGTTCTGTCCCAGCACCCACACGGGTATCACTTGGCACCCTCGGAGTATCTTCCAGATACTCTTATTATTTTTTTTCCTGGACCGCTTCATCCGCACACGTGGTAGCCCACCACCTGAGTACCGCTTGATGCACACCTGGGGTGGTTCTGCAACCCAGCATCCACCCCATCTCCCGCTGACACCGTCACTACTTCCAGGGCGCTCTTGCAATGAAGAAGGCAGCTGATCGCCAGCACGGATGCAGCCGCACGCTAGCAAAATCCACTCCGAAACAACACTAACAAGGTGGGTACCATCAAAAATTAGACCCTCTGTGGGGTATGACTCATGCACGTCCCTGTCTGGGGCTGGCTGCAGCTTGCCTGGATGCAGGGCCAGCCCTGGGTGTGGGCATACAGAGCTTGGATTTGCTAAACTGCTGTAAATCCTTTAATTTTAGAGATGTTTAATTGAAAGCAGGTGGGGTTGGGGGTGGGATGCAAAGTTTGCAGAGTGGCATTGAGCCCTGACCCATAGGTACAGCTCTTCCCTACACAGCCAGCCATTCACGCTATTAAATTAGCTTTAAAAAAAATTGTAATATATATATATAAATATATAAACCCAGAGTTCCCCTCCCGAGCGGTGGATCACATCCCCACCGCATCCCACAGCAGCTTCACCGCATCACAGCACCGCCTGTCCCCCTCCCCACAACCCCACCCCGTGCCTCAGTTTCCCCACCTCGCAGTGGGGTTCCTCTGGAGTCACCCCG
>WKFP01015136.1:715111-751475 GCA_011057875.1 Pterocles orientalis
CAGGAGGGATGCTCAGGGGAAGGGGTGCAGGAGGGATGCTCAGGGGAAGGGGTGCAGGAGGGTTAGTTTGGGGTCGGGATACAGGAGGGATGCTCAGGGTGAGGGGTGCAGGAGGGATGCTCAGGGAAAGGGATGCAGGAGGGTTAGGCAGAGGAAGGGGTGCAGGAGAGATGCTCAGGGTGAGGGATGTTGTAGGGATGCTTGGGGAAGGGATGTAAGAGGGATGCCTGGGGGAAGGGATACACGAGGTTGCTCGAGAGCTGAGATGGTTGTGGGGAGAGATGTTGGGGGGAAGGGGTGCAGGAGGGTTAGTTGGCAAAAGGGATGCAGGAGGGATTCTCAGGCGAAGGGATACAGGAGGATCAGTCTGGGGACATGATTCAGGAGAGATGCTCAGGGGAAAGGATGCAGGAGGGTCAGTCTGGGGTTGGGTTACAGGAGGGATGCTCAGGGTGAGGGATGCAGGAGAGTTAGTAGGAAAAAGGGACGTAGTAAGAATGCTCAGAGAAAGGTATGCAGGAGGGATGCTGGGGAAAGGGGTGCAGGAGGGATGCTCAGAGGGAGGGACACTCAGATGCAGGGATGCGGGAAGGTGTTCAGGGTTCAGGATGAATGAGGGAGCTGGGACTAAGGAGTGCCCAGGGGTCAGGATTCAGTCAGGATTCTCAGAAACTGGGATGCTCAGAGGGAGGGATGCTTGGGGGAGTGCTTGGGGGTTGGGATATTCTAGAGGTCTGAGAGGGAGGATGCAGGAGGGGTGCTTGTGATAAGGGCTGCTCAAGGGTTTGGGATGCAGGAAGGATGCTTGAGGGAGAGATGCTTGGAGGGAAGGGTTCAGGAGGGATGCTCGGGAGTCAGGATTCCTGGTGGGATGCTCAGAGAGAGGGATGCTCTGTGGTCAGGATGCAGGAGGGAACCCTAGAGGAGGGGTGCTGGAGGATTTGGATGTTTGAGGGTCAGACTACAGGAGGATGCTTGGAGGGAGGTGTACAGAAGCGACGTTGGCAGGTGGGTGTGCATGCATTTCCCTGGTGCCTGCAGGGCTTTGCAAACATGCTTACCAGGCAGCATCTCGTTATGAGGAACTGGCCAAGACGGACTGAGGTTTTTGCCAGGGAAGCTGGCCTGGGGGGAGACACCCAGGGGTGTTCCCATCCCATAGGGAGCCAGAAAGCCCTAAAAGTGAGGGTCAAGTTCAGAGGAGTCCAGATTCAAACCCGTTTCAGGTTAAATCTGCCCTGTCTTGGACTTTGCAGGTGTTAAAGGAAAAAAACATCTTATTTGCCGCTTTTAGGAGGTTTTCAAAATGCTTTGGGAACTAAACCATACCCTGCTGTATTTGTATCACGGGACTCATGGCAGAGATGTTTTAACTTTATGCCCCAAGATGTAGCAAGGGGCTGAGCTTTCACCTGGGGAGGAGGTTCAAAATGCCTTGAACATCTTTGTGATGGAGTCCGTCAAGTTTGCCATGGTTTTAATTCGCGCTCCTGGTTTCTGGGTTGGCTGATGCAAAGCCAAATGTTAGGGGCTGGAGCGAAACTGAGGTCTCAAATGAGTGTCATATCCCATTTTTCCTGAAGGTACCACCAAAAAATGGGAGATTTCTGTATCTCCAAGCAGTGAGGCAGTGTCTGATGAGTCCCAGCCAGCGCTGGCAGTGTTGGCTCTCGGTCCGGTATGTTTTGGTGAACAGGACGTGGTTTTTCCTTGGGTTCTATCCAGGGCTTTAATTTCTATACACAGACAAAAGCAGAGAGAAATCTGAAGAAAGCAAAGTGCTGTTCATGCTATAAATACCTTCAAGAAAACAAACGGCTTTCCGGAGGAGATATATTTACACTCTCCAGGGATGATAATAGAAAGGACATCGCTCTGAAGGTCAGTGCAGGATCCCGGTGCTCCCAGTATAAAGCCCCATGGAAGCAAGGTAGCACATCCCTGGCTGAGAGGTTTGACTTAAGAAGGAAAGCAGAAGGCTTTTGGGGAGAGAAAAAGAAGATACGTTCATCTGGGGGATGTGAGGAGGAATGACCATCCTGGGAAAACTTACTGAGTGCAGGCAGGACAAAGCTTTTGGGCATCCAATGCCAAATAGATTCTGAAAGTTCAAAAGCGACTGGGGTGGGTTATTTTTGTCTGGGGTTGGTGCTGGGCTTAGGCGTAGAGCCAGTGGTTTGTCACTGCTGGTCGAGTGGTTAGAGTAAGTCCTGCCTGGTGTGCCTTTCTCTGCTGCTGGTTTTCAAGGCAGCGTGTGAGAGGAATTGAATTCCTTGTGCCTTGCTTTCTGCATCCATGTCAGGATGGCTGATAATATGTTAGCGATGGTTTTGAGATGCTTTACTAGAAAAAGATACCAGTAGGTACTAGAGATGTGTGGAGGGGAGGAATGGAGCTGGGAGGAGGAGTCTGGAGACGGAGAGGATGAAATGTTAGGGCCTTGGGCTTTGTTTGGTATTATTGTGCTGATCGCTTTGACATACAGCCAAAGTCTTGGGTTTTGTATTTTTTTTTTTTTTTTAATATTGATGGCTGAGTGCCTAACAGCAAAAACCGCAGAGCAAGAGAAGAGACTGGGGGAGTTGTGTGCACCAGAGATGAAAGCAGCAGCACTGGAGAAATAAGACAGCAGGGTAGCTAAGATAGATGGGTTCAGGTAGGGCAGCCAGCCCAGCGCTGTTCTCCATGAATTCAGGCCATGGTAGGTCACTTGGAGATGGTCGATAGAATTTTATGGTGTGGTCAAACGTATTTATAATGTTTTAGAGGAAAAAGGAATGATGAAATGTGCACTACTGCAGAAGAAAGGAAAAGGGTCTGCAGTGGTCTTGTGGGACTAAACATCAACAGGTTTTAGTAAAGGTTGGGACTATTATATGGTAAATTTAGGCTGATTGCAAATAGATGTCTTTTGGTAAGTTACTTTTTAGGGACCCCTTAGAGAACTGTGTGGCCACAGGAGAGAAACTCGCTGTGCCCAAGGTGGAGCTCCTGATGTCCCTCAAAGACACACAAAATGCCAACAGCCCAGTTGGGTGACGATGCTCAAATAAGTCTTTACTCTCCGGAGAGGACAAAAAAGCTGTTGAGCAGGGTGGAAGGTCCTGAAGAGCATGGGGACAACTTCCTGCTCCAAATATGCTGCCACCTGTGCCTGAAAAGGAATGTCCATCAGGGCTGCACTGGAGGGTGGTTCCGATTCAGTGCAAGAGAGGATGGGAAAGCACGAGGAGCCTTCCCAGCCAAGAGTAATTAGCACACAACACAAGGGCAATTTGTCACTGGAAAGTAGTTTGGGACAGGAAAATGGAAAACATGTGACCTCCTTGAAAAGAAGGTGAACTGAGGAAGGCAGGTCTTAATTATGTGCAAAAAATTTGGCCGGGCTTCTGTGCTGGCAATTTTTCCCCGTTATGACTGCAGATGGGTAGAGTCTCCCTCTGGTTTCAAAGGGGTATTTAACTAGATTTTTCTGCAGATATTAGCTCTGAGTTTCTGCCCAGATCTCATAAAAATGGACCCAATCCTCTGCTCTGCCATGGGTACAACTCAGGTAGCAGCTGAAGCGAGCAAGGCAGAGCGTTGCCATTAATATATTTGCAGGTCTGGAGAAGTTTGGCTGTTGGCTCAACCTGTTGCATCTCATTGAGCAAATGATTTGATCTACATGTTCCTCAATGTTTCAGGTTGCTACAACAGCATGAATGATATCTGCCAGGTCATAGAATCATAGAATCACAGAATGGTTTGGGTTGGAAGGGACCTTAACCTGACTTAACCTGAGTTCCAACCCCCTGCCATGGGCAGGGACACCTCCCACTAGCCCAGGTTGCCCAAAGCCTCATCCAGCCTGGCCTTGAGCCCCTCCAGGGACGGGGCATCCACAGCTTCCTTGGGCAATGGTGAGTTGCAGGCTGTGGTCCCCCCTCCTTGGCTGGATGAACAGGCAGATACTTTGGACCAATAAATATCCCCTTTGCCTATGAATTAAGGGGACATTTATTCCCTGAAAAAAAATAAAAAATCACTAGGGCACAATTACTTTAATGTTCCTGGAAAACAGACCTAGGGAAGAGTGTGACAACAGGGGCTCATCCTTTTAAGAAGCTGTATGTCAACATGGCAAATTTTCTCAAAGTATTTTTTGTGCAGTATTTTGTACTCTAGCAAGGCATTGCGTGCACTCCCTTCCTTGCTGCAGCAGCTCAGCATGCTGCAGGATTGAGCCCTAATTGCCTGGCTGCCTAGAGGATGCAGCAAGAATAACAGTAATGTCTTGGCTGACATCAAAGAAACCATTTCAGCAGGAGTTAAGGACAATAAAAGGTGAGTCTCGTTTCTGTACTTCCAGACCTCCAGAGAACTCAGGGAAGTAGATGATGATTTCTTATTCTTCTTTGTAAGTAAGAAACAAATCATTTTATTTGTCAGTCTGTGTTTGGATGGTGGGATTTTTTTTCTCTCCTTCAGTGGTATTTATCAAACTATTTGTGATGCCATTGTAGGAAATGTGCTGAATTTATTACCAAGGTTTCCTAAAGGTGAGATACGTCTGAGATCTGTGTTTTCAGAGCTTTGTAAGATCTGGGGTGTGGGAACTGATAACTGCATTCAGCAAAAAAATACTAAGGAGCCTTTACTGGAAATCTGCTGCTGGCAGGGATTGGGGAATGAATTGATTTAGAAGTAATTGGATAGACTTCAGTTGAAATGAATCCTAATTAAAGCAAAAACACAGGGAGAAGAGAAATACAAGGACACCTCTGAACAGCACAGATTATGTAGATTAAACCCAAGCAAAGCACAAGGTGACTTCATCCTGAGGTTGGGTGTTTTTTTTTTTTTTTTTTTGTTTTGGTTTGGGTTTTTTTTGTTTGTTTCTGCAGTTTACTCAGTTTGGAGAATGAAGCTAAGCTGGTTGATGCTGCTATCTGCTTAAATTCCTTTTCCCTCTCTGGTTTCTAGAGCGTGGTTGGGTACCTGTCCTTGCAGGGACACATCTCATAGTCAGCAACATCCATTGCAAATATTTCATGTTATTGGTGTCTTTAGATGGAATTTGAGTCTAGAGCCAGGGCTGCTCTCTTTTACAGTGTATTTTTTTATTATTTTAAGGAGGCATGGGAGAAAGCACTGTGGACCCTGGTGTGTATGTGTAGTACCTAATGCCATCAACAGTCATTGATCTGCCAGCTGGAACGGAGAGTGGCTTCAGGACAGTTTTGTAGGTCTGAGCATCTGCATGACAAGGATGAGATGGGAAGCCATCCCTCCCTCTTCCAAAGCACACCTCCCTCTCTAGCACATCTTCAAAAAATCAAGAAGGATTATTTGAGAACCTGGTGTTGTCATCCTCCCTTCAGCTTGGGACAATCATAGAGCACATCCTCTTGGAAGCTGTGTCTGGGCACATGGAGGAGGAGGTGACTGGGAATGACCATCATTCATTTACCAAGGGTCAATCATGCTTGACCTGTGTGATGGTCTTTAAGGATGGTCTGGTAGATCTGTGGATGAGGGGAGAGTAGTGCATGTTACCTTATTTGACTTCAGTAAGGCTTTTGAGATGATGTCCTGCAGCATCCTTCTATCAAAGACACAAGAGAAACTGCAGTCATAGAATTGTAGAATCACAGAATGGTTTGGGTTGGAAGGGACCTTAAAGATCATCTCGTTCTAACCCCCTGCCATGGGCAGGGACACCTCCCACTAGCCCAGGTTGCCCAAAGCCTCATCCAGCCTGGCCTTGAACCCCTCCAGGGATGGGGCATCCACAGCTTCTCTGGGCAACCTGGGCCACTGCCTCACCCCCCGCACAGGAAAACATTTCTTCCTAAATAATGAATAATAGCTTGTGGCAGGGAAGGCTGCAGTGGTGCTTGATGAGGAAAAATAAATGTAGCACATGGGCAGAGGACTGTGTGAGTCAACAGGCAGGAGACAGAAAGGCCAAGGTGGTGCCTGGAGAGCCATTGCAGCGTAGGCTGCTGTCATCGCTGGGTGGGAAGATGGCCATGCATAGATCATGTTTTTTTCATTGTGTGAGATTGTGGGGGAAGCAATGATGGGAAGAGGTGATGTTTGGTTGAGTGGGAAGTCTTCCCAGCCAAGCAGCTGTGAGCCGCAGCTTGAGGTTTGTATCTGGCATTCACTAAATGAGTATTGCCCGACGGGGACCTGCTGTGGCTGAGCCTTTGTATAATCCCTGTAATATATTTTAAGAAATTCTGTCTGTCTAATTTTACCACTATGTAATGGGTTTTATTGTGCAGTGGTGCATCCAGCACCTGGTTATAAATGTCGTTCAGAGATCTTCCAGGGAAATCCTTAGGGGTTTTCTTTAAGCGCTCTCTCCTCTAACACTTTATTGCTGGTAAATTCGGGCTGTGACGGATGGGAAACTTTGCCTGACTCTGCAGTTTCTCTTCCCTCTTGCTTTAGTCCTGCATACAAATGCGGCAGGTCCCTGGGGAGCAGCCAAGGCTGCACCACTCAGGCGGGGTAGCCGGCAGCACAGCATAAATGTCAAACCTACTTCCCTGCTGTGGCACAGTGAGGCTGCAATCCCATCTCCTGAGAGTCCATCTCCTGTTTCCCAGGGCTTTTCTCTCCTTCCCTGAATGTGAAGACAACCAGCGGGAGCATCTTTGCCTCTTGAGGACACCTGGGCCAGCAGACAACGGTGGAAGACCTTGGCTCCCCTAATTCCCCACTCAGCCCCTCCATGGGTCTGTGGCAGGCTGTCTCCAGCAGGGATTCAGTTTTGTGAAATGTAGATATTAGGAGGAAATTTTTTACTGTGAGCGTGGTGAAGCACTGGAACAGGTTGCCCAGAGAAGCTGTGGATGCCCCATCCCTGGAGGGGTTCAAGGCCAGGCTGGATGAGGCTTTGGGCAACCTGGGCTAGTGGGAGGTGTCCCTGCCCATGGCAGGGGGGTTGGAACTGGATGATCTTTAAGGTCCCTTCCAACCCAAACCATTCTGTGATTCTGTTATTCTATGAGCCACCATCTTGAGCTGATGAGCCCATCAAGGAGAGGAAGCTCATCCATCCCCAGGGTCAAGTGTAAGATCGTAGTTGGTTGTTTACAAGACAGAAATGCTGAAATGTGTGATTAGTCTGAAGAAGTTTCGTATTTTTGTGTATTTATTCAATTTGGGGGCCTTAGTCTCAGTCAAACATTACCAGAGTGGAAACTTTTCTGAATGCCACCATGAAAAGGGCACAAGAATTACCTTCATAGTGGTCCCAGACAGCTCTCAAGCTCTGCTTCTTTGACCTCCCTTGCCAACCTGGGCTTGAAAGCTCAGCAAATCCTGCTGGAACTAATCTGCTGCTCTGTCCCTCTCTTTCAGCAGCTGGGAGCAGAGATGGATAAGATACTGGAAGCCGTGGTGATGTCCTCATACCCCAACAATGTGAAGCAAGGGCTTGTGAGGCGTGTCATCGAGGCAGCGAAGCAGCCCATGGACAGTGAGCAATGTTGGTCCATGCTGGAGCTGTCTACCAAGCTTTATCTCACAGGGGACACCAAGTATAAAAGAGAGATTGGGAAAGAGGTGTTGGAAGTCTATGGCCACTACCACCCGGAGGAATTTGAGGAGTTCTTCAATGTCCGCTTCCTGCTGAGTCTCCTCCAGGAAGGTTATGGACCTCTGGGGAAGAGAAGCCATTATGTACTCGATTATATCCAATTAGGACTGCAGTTCGTCTTGGAAAGCCCATCAGCAAACAGCATCTTCAGTTTATTGAGGATTGAGGTGCTCCGGAAAGTCTGTGAGAGACCCAGCCCCAAGCAGTGTGCAAAGATCAGCAAACTCTTAACCCAGCATCCCCAGTGCATTCCCACGGGCAAACACCAGGTCTTGTTTTGTCAGCAGTTGATCCGGTGCATCGGGCAGTTCCAGTGTGTCTCGGAGGGGGAAGAGGACATCATGGAGTTTTTGGAGCATGTGAACAAAGTGAGCGGTCTGCTGCAGAGGATCTGGAGGACTCAGACCTCAGCCATCCTGCCCTCTTTGAAGGAGCTCTTCACAATCATTTCTTCAACAGGTAATAAAAAAACAAAAAAAAAGGCTGGGAATGTAAATGTTGGCTTTGATGAAATCAGATTTGATTAGTTTGACATCTTGCATGGTTCTCATCCACTCCAGAAATGCAGCCACAGCTGAAATATAACAAACAAGCATCCCTAAAAGTTACCCAGGGCTTTAAGCTAGGAGAACAATATCCCCTGAAACCACACACAGTCTGTACACAGGAGTTGTTAACTGGGTTGAAGCATTTACAGTTTGTGTGTTCAGCACTTTCCAGCATCAGCTGGGCTTAATGGAAAGCACCTTATCTGCAGCAGGTTAGAGTGGGACTTGAAAGCTTTTAGAAATGTCACTCTCCTATGGCTGACTTGGTGGGACCACACAGCCTGCTCCTCAACAGAGGCTAGGGACAAAGCTAAGGAGTAATTTCTCACCGATCTAGAGGTAGGAAGCCCTGCTATCTCTCTGGAGGGTGGTTGTATCTTAAGGTGGGACAAAAGATATTTATGCAACTTCTAGGGCCTTTAGGTTATTGCAGAGCATCTCAGAAGATTTTTGGAGGTACCAGTACCAGGAAAGGCTGGACTCTCTGTCAGCAGGTGAGGTCCTGCTCCAGCTATTCTCCATGAGGTGACGGGGTTTTCAGTGCCCTCTGTATGAAAGCCTCATCCTTTGGAAGGTGCTCCAGGTGAACAAACCTGCAGTTGCATCCCATTGCAGTTATTTGCAGTACTTTGTATAAAGAGAGCACGCAGAGGAAATTCGGGACCCAGTGTTGGCCAAGAACGTTCCTGTGCCTGTGATCATTTCCCGTTTGGGCTGTGTGTGGCTTCATGCAACAGCCCATCCGCTATGACCAACCTCATTATGTGCTACACTCGAATTTGGGGAATTGTCCTCCTAGCACAGCTAAGTGCAGACTCCACATTGCTTGTTTACACCAGTTCCGTTTACTTAGGCAGAAATGATTTGGCTTTAGAGATGAGAAATGACCTTATATGCTTGGTTTTCCCCTTGACTAACTTCTTCATTTCTGGCGCTCAACCATGTCTTGCAGAGGAGCAGGAAGGGCCATCCAACGCCTTGGCCAGCGTGGTCCAATTTGTTCCTCTGGAGCTCATGGATGGTGTCATAAGAAACCTAACCAACGATGACAGCATCACCGATGTGCAAATGATGACGGCCATCGGCAGGTAGGAGAGGCTGTGTTAGTGAACATCATTCTCAGTTTGGAGAAAAGCTTGCCCCAAACCTGCATTTGGTTCCTTTGCATGGTTTTATCCCAACCAATTTGACCTGTGCTGTCTAGTGAGGAGTGTGTGGGGAAAAAGAGAGTTTCTGGATCCTTCCTTCCAGCCCTGAGGGCCAAGAGAACTAGAATAAAGACTTGTTATTGTTGTTATATTGATTTATTTTTTCTCAGAAATAAGTAGTGTTATGGCAACATAAGATATCTTGAAGAGTTTTATTTTTTTTTCAGACGCTGTTGAGGGCCTTTTCTTCACAAAAATCTCCTTTACAAAATTTAATGTTGATCCCTGGCTCCTTTCAGGAGGACATCATCCTAAATCACCAGCCACAGCTAAAAATCTTGGAGAGGGAGGTATACCCAGCTGTTTCAATGATCCCACCTTGATCTTTGTCAGATGAATGTGGTGCTGCTGGGCTGGATCTTGGTCCCATACAATGTTTATCCCTGCCCTCTCTGCAGATAGAGTCAATGGAGAAGTTAAGGCACGAGGAAGAGTAGTGGGTCAAATACTACCTGACATACTAGACCTGATCTTTGCAGAGCCAGTGCTTTCTTTGGCATCACCAGTTCTTCCTTGTACACTTCTGTCCAAGACCTACAGCTCCTCTATGCTCCAATGCCTTGCTCCAGACTTGTTTAGGAGTTTCTTCAACCCGTGCTTGCCTTAGAGGTTTCCATTTAAATGGGTGATGCTCACATGCAGTAGCACCTGCGCTTAACCCAAGGGAGCTTCTGTGACTTGATCTCACTGGAAACACATCTTTTCTTATTACAGGATTTGTGTCTCCCCCCAGTAGGACCATAGAATGGTTTGGGTTGGAAGGGACCTTAAAGATCATCTCGTTCCAACCCCCTGCTGAGGGCAGGGACACCTCCCACTAGCCCAGGTTGCCCAAAGCCTCATCCTCTCAAAGCCACAATAAGCTTCCACGACAGAAACACACATTCTTCCTGACGGGAATTTATGTATATAGAGAGAGGTTGTGTCTTTTTGGCATGCTGGGGAATGTCATGGTTTCCTCAGAGTCCAGAGCAACCCAAGACAAAAGATTCAGTTATCAGTTCAGTTCTTAACCCTCTTCTCCATCTTCTTCTCCTTCTGGGAATCTGCTGCTGTGAGCTCCAGGCAATAAATCCTCCAAGAGTGCCAGTGTCTAAATAAAGAAGTTGCAAAATCAATTGCATCGTTCCTTAAAACATTCTTTGTCATGTAGCAGGATGGGTAAATGATTACTCACACTTAGCCAAACATTAAGCAGAGCCTGCAAAATATAAGAGCACTTAGGAGAAATGCGGAAGTTTCAGCGGCGTGTTTACAGCCGACGGGTGCCCCAGAAATCTGCACGACCTTTCGATGAGGGTGTGCTCCACGCCTAGAAAATAATAATTAAAAAAAAAAAAAGTACAAGTTGAAAGGATCTTTCAGCTCAGGATCCCGGCCAAACTGGTTGCTTACAGAGGTCTCTTCCTCCAAAGTTTGGGTCTGGGAGTTAGGAACAGCCAAATAAACTGGGTGTGGGGTGGAGCTTCTGATCAAGCACTTGAAGAACGACTTTAGCGGTAAAGAAAGCAAGCCTGGCACCTGCTGGTGTAAGTGTACACCACAGTCTCTTTTAGAACATTTCTTTCAAGAGTTTGTCTCTTTTCAGATAAACTCTATTAATGTGTATCCATGACTTCAGAAATACTCACATTTTATTTTATTTTATTTTATTTTATTTTATTTTATTTTATTTTATTTTATTTTATTTTATTTTATTTTATTTTATTTTATTTTATTTTATTTTATTTTATTTTATTTTATTTTATTTTATTTTTCTGGGGGTGTATCTGTTCCGAAAAGCCCAGGTCCAGATGAAGAAGGTATCTGCCATCATGCAGCAATGCAGGCATTTGCCACCTCTGGAAACCAGGACATGAGCTTTTAGAAGTTGAGCGTACCAAATCAGTCTCTCCTCTGGAAAATTAGGGCCCTGGCTTCCAAAACATTTATGGATCTTGCAATGTGGAAAGTTCAATGTGAATTTAAAATGTAATTTCTTCCTGTAACTTAGCCACTAGTGCAGGTAAAAACCAGCTTAAAGTGGATAAGGTTATGCCTGTGTAAAAGAAGATAGAGTAAACAGGGACCTTTGGATCTTCAGATCCATCTCCCTGCTTTATAGGCGTCAGCATTACAGACCCCTTTCATGACTGTTCAACTTACACTCCTCAAAGCAGGAAGGGCTTTTGCTCCCACTGCTCTTCTTTCATAGCTGTTCCACCACTGGGTTGCTTTAATGGTTTAAATCTCTTTTCTAATAGCCAACCTATATGTACTTCTTGCCATCTTGTATTTCATTTGATCTTACACCAACATAAATAGCTGAAATAGCTTTTTGCCCCCCTGGTGTTTATTCCTTCAATGTATGCAGGCAGAGCAGTCCCTTCCCATCTCCGCTTTCCCGTGGCTGAGCTAAACAAGACAGGTTATTTTCTTGCAGGAAGCGTTCTTCATTTTCCCGACTGCCTTAACAAACTTTTTCAATACCTGCTCCCTTCAGTTCGCTGGTTTTGGACATGGATGGTGATGTTTGTGCACCATGTTCCAGGCGCAGTACATCATGGCCTTAGACAACATCTTGAGATGTCATTGTTTTCCCATAGAAAACGTTTCCTTTTGCACCGCAACATGATGCTCATCTTTTCCATGGCCACTGTTACACTGGGAACTCATAGTCACCTGATGTCTGGCTGCTTGTCTTCAAACAGAGGAGCTACCATCATGAAGCATTCATTTCTTGTGCCTTGCATGCATTTTGAATCAATAAACTTCCTCCCAGTTCTACATTTCTAATCCTCAGGGTCTTCCTCGTGGTACCTTGATCCTCCTCTTGTGTTGGTGATGCCTTCCAGCTTTGCATCATCAGAAATTTCACAGACATGTTCAAGATGTTTGTGCTAACATCATTAGATCCTGAAGAACATTGCTTGTAACCTCCCTTCAGATAGCCAGTCAGATATCACCTACTTCTGTCCTTTGACTATATCCTGGCAAACCTGACTTTGGCACCTATGGTAACTCCCTGTGTCATGCTATCCCTTCCTCCCAGCCATACCCTTATTGCCTGTCTTCATCATAGGAACTGTCTTCTTTTTCTTCTCACATAAAGCACCATACCAAAGCTAACAGAGTCATTAAAACACACCAGAGCTGAATTTTACATGATGGAAACCACCACCTCCTGTTGCTTGGAGTTCATGAGCTCTGCATGTTTCCCTTTCACATCAGCTGTCGGTGTTCATTTCCAATCTCCAATCTTTTATCTGCCTTCTCTTTGTCACCCTGATCAATTCCTTCCTCTTGCTGAAAATGGAGACAGAGGATGTGTTTAGTTTGGAAGTCACATCTAGAGGCCATATCATATCTTTAATCGCCATCTCATCCTCTGTGTACAGCGATTGCACGACTTTCCTTGTTCTCCTCTGATACAAATGTCTGCAGAAGCTTTTCGGATATTTGCTTATATTATCCAACTTGGCTTGAAGGTGGTATTTCTCAACATCCCAACATATTCTGCTTTTCAAGCTTTCTTTACTGGCTAGCCTTTTATTTTTCCAGTTCCTTGTGGACTTCAATTATTCCTGCTGTTTGCCTTGTGGTGATTAGTTATCTGTGTTCTCTTCATGTATTTTGCACGAGATACAGGCTGATAAGCAAAAGGGACTGGGATATCTTCAAACCAAAGTTTCTTCCTTGGAGATCCCAAGTCTTAGTTACTTCCCATTTTTGTTTAACATTAAATTTAAACAGAAAAAATGTGTCATCACTCAGTCTGAGATTGTTTTTTCTATGAGTGAGTTTTTTCTATGAGTTATTACTTGCAGAAACATGGCAACTTGTTGGTTGAGTGGCTATAGATGATATTTGTTAGCTGTGACATTCAGGAATATCTGGCTTCTATTAGGGTTATCAGTAATTTTTTAATATGTTTTTGAAATCGATGTTTCCCACACAGAGAATGAAAAGTTCTGAATCTGAGTGGTTTTCCCTTACCAGTAACAATGCAGAGATCATACCAGTATCACTTGTTTTCTAATGGCGACAATCATAGAATCATTAAGGTTGGAAAAGACCTCAAGGATCTTCAAGTCCAACCCAACACCACCTAACTCACTAACCCATGTCCCCAAGCACCGCAACTACACGTTTCTTGAACACCTCCAGGGATGGTGACTCCACCACTTCCCTGGACAGCCAATACAGAGACCTCAATCAACACCTTGCACAGGTGGTATATAGAGCACTGTACCAGCATTAAAAACTTGAACTCAAGTTGACTGAAGTTAGTGGAAGAACCTCCACTTTCTTCTATGGACTTGGGTCTGGTTCTCTGATGATCCACAGCACGATGATGACATTGGGCTAATTCCACTTTAACCTCTGTTGTGCTTTGAATAACATGTGAAATGCTTTATGAAGAGCCCATCTCCTACTTGGTCATCCCACTGACTAGACACAAATTTGGAGGAGGTTTAACCCAGAGCAGAGCTTGGCTTTCACAATATGTGCATTAAATTTACTTTAAGAGTTTGCATTTAATTTCAGGATGATCGACTGGGTGTCTTGGCCCCTGGGAAAGAACATAGACAAGTGGATCATTGCTCTGCTGAAGGGTTTGGCCGTGGTGAAAAAGTTCAGCATCTTGATTGAAGTTACTCTTTCGAAAATCGAAAAGGTCAGTGGGCTCTTTTAAATGATGTTCTCCAGAACAACCTGCAGTTGTCTTGCTATGCAGAGGTCCTGATGTGTTAAAGGTTATGAAATAGAAGAAGCCAAGGATTTTCAAGCCAGTTGACCGCTTTCCTTCCCAAACTATGCAGCTCTTGTACAACCTGTCTTTGGGAATGGGACACACTCTCCTTCAGCTGTGCCTGGACCAGTACAGGTAGGCACAGGCAGAGTACATACCAGTGAGCGTATTAACAGTCCACACAGTCACAGGTCAGTTTTAAAGCCTTCAAAAACATTTTCCATGCTGTGGTCCTGCTGTTAAATCCTTTGTATAATGGGGACAACACCTGGCTGAGCCTCCAGTGGATGTCACCGTAGATGTTATCGAGACCATAATTATCAGTATTGGAACATTATCAATAACTGCATTTGTCCCTGTGATCCCCACATGCATTGGACAGTGGGAGAGCAGCCAAAGCTTTTCTTTATTTTTCCTTTTATTGTTAATGCATAGGAAAGGGACATAGCCCTTAAAATAACATCTGATTTTTGGAAGCTCTCAGAATTATGATCTGAAAGGGGTAGAGGGCGTTGTCAACTTATGCCATTTTCCATAAAGTAGAATAAATACAATAACTTAGCCTTTGAAAAAGGCCTTTTCTTTCTATCTCTTTACCTGAAAGGTTAATGATAAAGTTCCAAATATCACAATAAAACAGAAGAGACACATTTTAGAAAATCTAGCGTCCCTCTGTGCTTGCAGGGCCTTGTCCATCAGGAGGTGTGGAGATGCAGTGGCCCTGCAGGAGTCTGCACCTCGTTGTGCCAGGCATTGTACAAGCCTGAGAGAGTAAGAATAACCCACATGGTATTTTGAGGATGCCCTGAAGCCATGCGCTGGAGAAGAGATGACTCTGGTCACCTGGCTGCAAGCTGCTCGCTTCAGCATCTGGCATGAAGCAGGGACAGACCAGCAGCCGTGATAGCTGCCCAGTGCCTCTTTCCTGCCAGCCCCTTCTCCTGACTGTTGTGGTACAAACCCACCTTCTCTTTTCCTTTTTTTCTCCCCCACCAGGTCTTCTCCAAGTTGCTGTACCCCATCGTGAGAGAGGCGGCTTTGTCTGTCCTGCAGTACATGCTGCTGAGCTTCCAGCACTCCCACGAGGCTTTTCACCTGGTAAGGCTGCATCCGGCACTTGGATGAGGGTACCTCCCTGGGTGTAAACATGTCGTGGGGCAACACGGGTGGGATGGAGCCTAAGGGGCTGAGATACTGGGGAATATTTCCCCTGTCTATTTGATTTCACCATGTGATGTCAACCCAACCCTGTCCACCCACTTGTGTCCTGTCCCAGCAGCTGCTCACCCTCTCCTGCAGCCCAAACAGCTTTTTGGGCACCACAGAGTCAGTGCTGAGATGCAGAGGCAAGTCCTGAGCCTAAAAGGAGTTGGTTGCCACAGATAGAGCAATTGTGTTACATCAGAGAGCGAGTTGCAGAGGTGAAATGGGGCTTTGCTTTCTCCTCTGATGGTTTTTCCCATTTCTCTTGAGGCTTACGAGCTGGATGACTCATTTCCAGGAATAAGTCAGTATAAAGCTAATTGGGGCTTGGCCCTTCCATATTTGAAATGTGTGCAATGTGTGCATGCTCCACCTTTTTTGTTTTCTGCTGTACTCTACCAGCTGGAAGAGTGAACTCTATGGGCAAGTGCATCCCCATGGTTCAACTTCAAAGCCACCAGCCAAGAATGCAGTCAATGGAAATACATTGGATGGCCTGTCAAGCCACACTGAGGATCTCATCAGTAGTGCTCTTCTAGTCATTTTAACCTGGTGTTTGCCAGCCCTGCAGGGAGAAGGGGAGGTTCCCCTCTTCCCTGCTCTTGCTCTTGGATCACTTGCTTCTCCTAGTCTCTCTCCATTGTGCTGGGCCACTTGTACGGCCGTGTGCTGAACTGTGTTGTAAGAGGATCTCAGGTGCGACCCACTCTAGCAGAAAATGGTGATGGTCACTATTGCCCAGCTTGGGCTGGGTCTTGTTCAACCGCAAAACTGCACTGTTGCACTTGCCCGGAGAAGGAAAGGGGAGGAGGTGGAGGGATGGCCCAGGGCAGGAAGGAGTGCAGGTCTGTGCTTAGGATGTAATTTCAGGGTCAAGTATAGAAGATACAGTCCCATATCTGTTCCCACCTTTCAGCTGGGGTGCGGTAGATGTTGCCACTCTGGCTTTGGGATGCTTTAGGTGAAACTTTTGCATTGAGAGTGTCTCACAGGGCTAAGGCAGTGGAAAACAAGGAATATATTCTTAAACAGCTCTTGCTGCTTCCTAAGCAGACGCCTGAGTGTCCCTTGGACTCGGTGGGCCCCATCCCACATGTGACTTTACATTCTCACCACTATGGGGCACCCATTGCCACTTCTTGAAGTGACGGGTGATCCTTCACAGCATTGCACAGCATCAATGCAAGAAGACTTCAATACTGGATCAGAACACTTCCACTTCACGAATTCTCCACTGTTAAAAGCAAAAACCACTTTCAGCAACATTTGAATCTGCTCTTTTCATTTCCACGGTGATATTTTATATTTTATATTGCTGTTGACACTAAGACACAATTCTGCTTCTCGCTGGCATTGCCCCTGGAATGCTGCAATTAAAAAACAAGGCTGAAGGCAAAGGCATGCTTGCAGTGATTGAACTGATAAAAGAAGTAATGGAAAATTACTCCTATTAATGTTTGATTTTGTACTTTTTTTGTTAAAGCCTTTGCATTTGGCTTTTCACCTAAAGTTCACAGAATAAACAGATAAGGCTGGAAAAAATCAAAGCTAGCCAATATTTTCAACTGACGTTTTTTCATTCCTCAGATGGAGACACTTTAAATGAGCCTGAATTTCTTGAGAAACTTTTCTGTTTCTAAAAATAGGGTCGTTCCAACAAATTGTCTTCAGTTGGGCGTCCAAATTTTGAAACACTCCAAAAGCTGTCGGTTGCTCTTGGCTTGAAGTTTCCAACTGCAGCCCAGCAAGCATAAACTTCCTCCCCTATTTTTAAAAAACAGAGCACAAACCTGTCTTGCTTCTTATCTTTTTGTGTTTGCCCTGGCACTTTGGAAGGGTTTTGAGAATTGTTCCCATCACAACTTAGCAAAATATTGATGTATAAAATGCTACTGGGATTCATTTGCTTCTCGAAAAAAACTTTCCTGTTGGAAAGGAAATGGTTAAAAATCTCCACTATTTGAGGAGAAAGAAAAGGAGAGAGAGAGAAAGAAGAGAGGAAGATGAAGGGAAGAAGACAGGACCAGCAAATGGCCAGATTGGTGATCCTGGGACTTTACTCCGGGATTGTTCCAGGGCAAAAATAACATAAAAAATATAAATATGAAAAAGGTTGCGTAAGTACCCAGGGTCATTCTAGCACATCTGCAGGGTTGGAAATTGGATATTAATTCTCTGAGCAGCTGCAGGGTCAGCAGAGGGTGCCCGTGAGCAACGTATCGTTATTTGCGTCTGCTTGTTCATTTTGAAATTTTCTAGATGAAAGCAAAATAACAAATGGGCTGTTTATGTGCCTGTCACCACCCATCCGACCATACCAATTCCAGTTGAGTTTACACAGTATAAAACAAAACACAGCAGACCAGCCAACACTTCTTGTAGGCTAATTCATCCGCCTCGTAGGTTTGAATCCCCGTACTTGACAGTCAGCCTATAATGCTTCTTTCCACCGTGGGTATGTGATTTAGAAGAGATTGATCTGCACAAAGAATGTTAATTGAAGGATGAAAAAGCAGCAGCATGAACCTGCAGGTGTCATGCAATGTGAAACCCTCTAAGTTCTGTAGCATAGAATCATAGAATGGTTTGGGTTGGAAGGGACCTTGAAGGTCATCGAGTTCCAACCCCAACAGAAGAGTTGTTGAGTTCACAGGGTGAAGGATGAAGTCCAGAATGGGACTGAAGTCAACTCCTGTTGGCTGTCTTTTCTGCCTGGGAGTGAATTCCGTTCCCCTGCATATGTGTTAAAGCTCTGTGAGTAATTTGGAGCCATTTTTGATCTAGTGAACTTTCCTTTTCCAGCTGCTCCCTCACATCCCCAGGCTGGTGGTGTCTCTGAAGAAGGAGGACTCCAACTCTGCCACTAGCGCCCTGGAGCAGCTGGCTGAGCTCATCCACTGCATGTTCTTCCGCTTCTCAGGATTTCCAGATCTCTACGAACCAGTCTTAGAAGCGGTTAAAGTAAGACACGTACCTCTGGACCGTTTTGTTGTGTCTTAGTTTGCATCCTAGTGCAGAGGGACTGTCCTAGTGGTAGGGATGCCCTAACCTCGACACCTCAAATTGTTCTTGAAGAAAGGGTTTGAAATTCTGAGTTTGAGCCCCATGTAGGCAAGTTGAGACTCTCTTATGGTGGGCCTGCAGAAGTCCTGATCTCGCCTGTGTGTTTCAGCTAGAACTTTAATCATGAATGCCTCTAAGGGACTAATACTAGCAGCTAAACACTTCCTCGCATGGATGCATGTTCATGCGAAAAGTGGGGGAAATTAATTGCATGAACACCTTTAGCAGAGGCGTTTTGCAGTTGCCTGTTACTAATTATTCACGTGGAAAGATAACGATTGGTAACGCAGATCTCTCTTTCCAAGGCTCTTCCTATTCCAAACGAAGACCGGATTAAACATCTCTTGGGACAAAACGCTTGGACCTCCCAGAAGAATGAGCTGGCCTGCTTCTACCCACGCCTGGCATCCAAATCAGAGACAGGAAAGATTGGGTTAATTAACTTGGGAAACACCTGCTACATGAACAGCATCATCCAGTCTCTTTTCATGGCTTCGGAGTGAGCTTTTGTTTCCTTGCTCCCACCCAAGACTTTTCCAGGGGTTGTTCATCGCGCCGGTTTTCCATCTCATGGTTCGCATCTCTGCTTTTCTTTTGCAGCTTTCGGCATTCAGTGTTGAATTTAACTGAGGGCAACTCCCAACCCCTGATGACAAAGCTTCAGTGGCTCTTTGCGTTTTTGGAGCACAGTCAGGTAATTATTTCATGTTCTAGTTATTTGTTTGGACTGTCGGCTGCGGAAAGGCTCGTCTCCAAGTTGCTTCCTGCCAACTCCAATGTGCTGATAAGGAGCTGTGGATCTTGGTGGGTTTTTATAATGGGACAAATTTTTGTTTATATGGGAAAGGCTAATTTTGGGGGTGGAGGAGGCAAGCTCCTATCACCCATGAAAGCGAGCTGTGTTCACACCAGGCTGCCTGTCTTCAGCCTGTGGTCTTCCTGGTTTGGACTGATGTAATAACTAATAGTTTTGACAACGCAATCCATTCGGTAATGGTTTACATATGTGGCCAGCTGAAAAGCCTGTTGGTAGAAAGCAGAGGTTTTTGTTTCTTGCTGTGCAGCAAGGAAGAAGAGCAGAGCAGCTCGCTTATCCCTGTGGTTCCCAGCAAAGCAGAGGCAATTGATGAAAATTGCCTTAAAAGTGGTTTTGTTAAAAAAAAAACACGCAAAAGGCACAATGCACAAACCACCCCCTGCTTTAGATTCCAAATCCTCTGTATTTGAGGGCAAAAAAAAAAAAAAAACACCCTTAAACAAATTTCTTATGAACGCTTTCTTAATAAACCTGAAATTAAACACGGGTGACGCCGGGAGATACAGATAGGTCATATCTAGCTCCTCTCCTGAAAATATATCTTTCTGTCACAAGAAGGACATGGTTTTGAAAGTCCAGCGAATTTTCCCTCCCTATGAAACCAGTCATTGGGGCTTCTCCATTTTCCAAGCCTTGATTGACAGAGCTGGCTTGTTGCATTGTGATATTATGTCGTTACAGATGACTTTTGGGGGAAAAACATAGACAACCTGTTAAATTTAATATTTGGTCAGAGGAGGGTCTAGTTCTTGATGTCAGATTAGGGTGTTGGCGATCTGTGATGAGCAAATACAGAAGCATATTTATTTGTTGTGTTGTTTCCTGCTAATTTCCTAATAGCCTTCTAGTTATTTTTCTTCCTCGGGCTGTTTTTAAAGTCACTTCTTTGCTGAAGATGGGTCTTTTTCCATGTTCATTAGACAGCAGCTTCCTATCAGCAGCGATTACATTATCTGGTAATGCAGATTACCTGCCTGCAGTGATCAGAATGATGGGTGAAAGTTTAGTGGATTTTTTTTTTTTTTTTTTAAAGAAGGGATTTTGTGAGAGAGATCCTGATCAAATTAAATGGAGCATCAAATTAAATTCAGGCTGAATTAAGTAGAACTTGTCTGCGTCAGGCCAATAAACCATTTTAAAATTGAAGGGAGAAATAAACACGTGGATATTTTATAGACGTATATATAACATAATGGCTGAAATTCATCTTTACAGTCCTGGCTTCCAGCAAACCAAGAAAATTTTCCTGTGAACTGGGATTAGCCCTTATAGGGGAAAAAAAGGGAAACTTACGAGTCACACAAGCTCACCCTGATCGCAGTGAAGCATCCAGAAAGACCCTCCTCTACCCTCTCTGTCCTCCTAATGTGAAGTAAAAACCAGATCCCCCTGGTTAAAAACACTTCTCCTTCTGTGCTGCTGCCAGAGACCTGCCATCTCACCCGAGAGTTTCCTCTCTGCCTCTTGGCCACCTTGGTTCACGCCTGGTGCTCAGCAGGATTGCTCGGAGTATCTCAAGTACTTGCTGGACCGGTAGGTGGCAAGCGCCGTGATTTCGGTGCCTGGTGAAAGATGGTGAGACTGGTCCGGGGTTCCTTGACAAAACCCTGTTTGGGCTGGCGTGGGGGTGAGGTCAGAACTTCAGATTCAGCTTGAAAATTTCTCCCTTTGCTCTGAAGGCAAAGGGAATTGCACCAAGATCAGAGATCTGCCTGACAAGCCACTTGACCTCCTCCATAAAATTGGTTTTGCCTTTCTCTTATCTAGAAATTCTGAGTCTCCGGTGTCCCAGCGATCCCCCTAGAAGTGAGGGGTCAATGGCACACAGAGACCTCAGGTTCCCAAATCCTGCCCAAATCCTCCCCACCTGCACATGGCACCAGATCCCTGTGCACTGGAGGGTTAACCCAGATTAACCCCTTCACGTGAAGAATAGAAGCCCTGCTTTAGAAACTACCTCTTGGTGTTGTATCAGTGCATAACATTTTTTTTTTCCCTACTGAAGGTTGCACGAAGAAGAAAAAACTGGAAAAAGGATCTACCAGAAACTCAAGGAATCCAGTTTGATGTCTCAGGCAGTGGAGCACCATTACTTAAACAAGACACTAATTGAGAAGATGTTTGGGGGTAAAATGATGACAAAGATCCGCTGCTTGAAGTGTCTGAATGTCTCCTCCCGAGAAGAAGCCTTCACAGACCTGTCGCTAGCTTTTCCTCCGCTGGACAGGCTGGTGCGTGGGAGCACGTCTGTTTTACCGACGGAAGAAATCGGCCCACAGTATATTGAGCCTCCTGAAAACTCAAACCATCTGACGGGGTCTCCCTGGATCCCGAGGAAGCCCCCCAAGGCCAGAGACCCTGCAGCCCCACCAATGCCAGTGGAAACATTGGGTTTCCAGGAGCCAGGAGAACTGGCAAATCCCTTAAGTGGCAATGCTGTTGGCACGGATGCAGCCAAAGACCCTCTCTCGGCTTTTGGGGAGCAGGCATGTGCTCCCAAAGACTCCAGATCCGTCCTGGATTTAATCAACTATTTTCTATCCCCAGAGAGATTGACAGCAGAGAATAAATACCACTGTGAGAAATGCGCTTCCTTGCAGGACGCCGAGAAGGTGGCAGAGCTGACGGAGGGTCCGCACTACCTCATCCTCACGTTGCTGCGCTTCTCCTTCGACCCACGGACCATGAAGAGGAAGAAGATCTTGGACAATGTCTCCATTCCCGTGGTGCTCAAGTTGCCTGTCCTCGTCACCCCGGAGGACGATGAGGAGATTTGCCGGCGTGGGAAGGACAGGGCTGCCCCGGGAAGTGGTTTTGTGTCTGTCGTGTACGACCTCTGCAGTGTGGTGGTGCATTCGGGCATCTCCTCTGAGAGCGGTCACTACTATTGCTACTCGAGAGAGTGCACTGACACCGTCCCCCATGGGCAGCCCCAGGATGGGGAGCCAAAACCAGCCTCCGACAAACAGCTGGACTTTGAAATCCAGTGGTACCTCTTCAACGACACCAGGGTTTCCTTCTCCTCCTTCGAATCGGTCAGCAACGTCACCTCTTTCTTCCCCAAGGACACTGCCTATGTCCTCTTCTACAGGCAGCGGCCGGGCAGGCAGAGCTGCCCGCTGCACGAGGCTCTGGCTGAGGCTGGCCGCCTGCACGGCGAACGCTCCCTCCATAAGGACTTGATGGAAGCTATTTCCAAAGATAACATCCTCTACTTGCAGGTAACTCCCGTTGCTGTGCACAGCAGGGTGTGATCCTGCGGCTCACGGGCCACGTTCCCACCCATCCGGGCAGCAGCAGGGTTGTGTCCTGTGGATAAATCTGTATGGGCAGATACCTGCCTGCTCCCTGAAGCCAAATCCCTTTTTGTTTTTAGCACCCACATACAAGCAGATTGCAGTTTCCCAGTGAACTTGGGCATTGAGGTTGGTGCAAGACACCCCATGCCCATGCTCGGGGTTGACTTGCTGTTGCTTGCCCCAGGCAGCTCTGCCTGAAATTTTCTCCGAAGTGCCTGGGAAAGATGGGCAAGCTGGGAATACAAACCAGAGCAGATTTTATTCAACTAGTGGAGTTCAACACTTTCCAAACAGCAGTGTCCCATAGGATGTGGGACTGGCCCAGGCTGCCCAGAGAAGCTGTGGATGCCCCATCCCTGGAGGGGTTCAAGGCCAGGCTGGATGAGGCTTTGAGCGACCTGGGCTAGTGGGAGGTGTCCCTGCCCATGGCAGGGGGGTTGGAACTCGATGATCTTTAAGGTCCCTTCCAACCCAAACCATTCTGTGATTGCTTCTATGTGATCAGCATGGGGGGAATTTGAGGGGTCCCTCCTCTCCCAGAGGTGACAGGGAAGGGTTGTTTTTTGGTTGCTGGAGAGATGCAATGCTTTGCTCCATAGATGAGAACATGGCCTGGTCACCCTGGTTTAATTTGGAGGAGGCACCCAGGGGTGACCAAACAGGCTTCCAGCTCCTCAGGGAAGGTGGGAGCATCCCCCTACCCAGCTCATTTAGCCCCAGATAAGGGCAATATCCTTGTGTTATTTCTCCTCCTTCTTTCTCCCAGGAGCAGGAAAAGGAAGCAAGGAACAGAGCCGCCTACATTTCCACCTTGCCGAAATCCCCACTGTGGTGGAGAGACTTTGACAGGGACAAGGATGATGACAACTCATCAGGGGGCTGCAGCCCAGCTGCAGGCGGGGGTGGATCCGGCTCCTTTCATGGACTTGTCTTCTAGCCACCAAGTCAAACCAGACAGTCAATGCCCATGGGGCCAACCCAAAGCCAGAGACTCCTCTTCCTCGCTCTGATGATACCGAGCATCTTGGAGGAGGATTTGGGGAACATTTCAATGGAAAAGGACTCAGGGGCTGATTTGGAGGCCCCTGGAGGGTCCCACTGCTTCCTATGCACTTGGTCTTCACGCCTTAATGTAACTAAGCTAACGCGGAGATGAGCAGCTGCCGACAGCTTGGAGAAGTGCCCTTTTGCTTCAGCGTAGCCGTGTCTTGCCTGCTATGAGCCACGCCACCAGCCTGGGGAAGGGGCAGGGACAGTGATGTAGATGGAGATGATGGAGATGGAGATGATAGAGTTGGAACAGTGGGGCCCCAGGGATGGAGATGTTCCATGCTCATCCCATCTGCAGCCCTTCCTGCGACTGAATCAGTTTTTAGGGGGACCTCTGCTTGGTTGTTGTTTTTATTTAATGTGGTTTTGAGAATCCACCTTGGCACACCTCTAGAGGTGGAAAAGGACTGAAAAAAAGCCAAGCAGCCAATGTGGCAACAATGATCTGCTGGGGTGGTGAGCCTGTAAGTCTGCTTGGTAGCAGCAAGTGGTAGCAGGTCTACCAGAGGGGTTTTGTGCAACATTACAAAGGACCCAGAAGAGACGGAGGGCCACAAACCCTTCCAGTCAAGAGGGACTGACCTGGTCCAGTCGGGGTTTTTTGGGCTTCAGTGAAGCCCCATTGTGTTACTGGTGACCTCCAGATGCTGCTAGTGTACACAGCAGGCCCAGACACACAGCTGTTTTCCCAGATGTGTCTTTAGGATGTGGTTAGTCTCTTTCTGGTGTTGTCATCTCATGGCTTTCTGGGCTGGATCTGCCCTTTAGAACTTGGGCTTTCCTTTGGGATACCTTGAGCTGAGCAGCAAATGACAGAGCCCTCCCTAAACTCACTAGCTGTTTTTTTTAAATGCTGATTTGCAAGGAGAGTAACCCAATCAGATACGTCATATATGTAAATACCTACTATGTAAACCAATGTATTATACAAATCAGTAATAGGACAGGGGCTGATTTTGGTGGCAGGAGACCATCTCAAGCCCTGGGCAGTGTGTCTAGAGGACCACATCTCCTTCCCACATCCGTCCCCAGCCATTGTCCCTGCCTGCTCCTCCCTTGTGCCTGTAGTAGAGATTTCTCTAGCTCAAGTGGCAGAGACTTGTGCCTTAGGTCCAGGGTGCAGGACCTAATCCTGACCGTGGAGTATTGGGATGGGAATATGGTGTTGCTGTGGAGGAAAAGGCAAAGAACAGACATTGCTACAGATAATGCAAGCAGAAAGTCTGCTATAGAGAGGACACTTGGGATCGAATCTCTGGTGTATACTATCATATTCTTTTATTGCCTTTCCTATATCTAAATAAAGGAAATTAATTAATTCAACATAGAGGCTTAATGTCTTAATGCAATACTCATAGCTAGTGGGCTGATGGGTCAAATAAGAGATGGGGAAGCTGATGGGAGATGAGCATCCAACCTCATGGACGTGGGACAACACCACAGAGTGGTGGCTTGGGAGATGGGAGCAGAGGTGGGATGGGGACCCCAGCCTGCAGCTGGGTGGCCTCTGAACGGAGGTCACAATCCTATTAGTGGGGTTTTGTAGACGAGCAGTGGAGTGTGTTTGTTGTATTTAAATCCCCTAGACTTAAAGCGGTGCCAAGAGGAAATTAATCTGGACCCGAAGCTGAAGTTATACAAAGAGTACAGTATTTCCTGGTATTATTAATAGATTTTTATGAACCTCCTGTCCAAAGAGGTTGCCGAAAGCATTTGTGTTGCTTTCATGCCAGCCCCTTGCTTTGTGCTGGAATGTCACCTGGAGGCATTTTCTGGGCCGTGTGCTGGAAGGTGCTTTTGCAGGAGATGTGCCTCTGCCTTGATGAGATCCTAATCTAAATAATCAAGGCAGATAATCAGCCCAACGTGAAAATGGAGCAGCTGTATCGTAGCTATGCTCTTCCCTGAATATGTGTTTTTTTTTTCCCCCCAAGATTTTCTGAGATGAGCAGAGGCAAACTGCATGCAGTGCGGCAGCCTGGATAGTTTCAACGGTATAAGGAGGTGATCTGCTTTAGTCTCTGTTCATTTCTTACAATTCTTAGCATTGGGCTTCCCTTTTGGATTCAGCCCTGAACCTCTATTTTCACAGCATTATCTACAGATGCTCCACCACACTGCTCTCAATCCATTCATCCCCCAGTCTGTGTTGACACTGGGGATTGCCCGGACCTGTGTGCAGGACCTTGCACTTGGCCTTGTTGAACTTCATGAGATTCACACGGACCCACTCCTCAAGTCTCTCAAGGTCCCTCTGCATGGCATCCCTTCTCTCTAGAATATCAACCACACCACTCAGCTTCGTGTCATCTGCAAACTTGCTGATGGTGCACTCAGTCCCACTGTTTGTGTCATTGATGAAGATATTAAACAGTACTGGTGCCAGTACAGACCCTCGAGGGACACCACTCACTGCTGATTTCCACTTGGACCCTGAGCCGTTGACTGTAACTCATTCAATGTGGCCATCCAGCCAATTCCTTATCCATCTAAAGGTCCATCCATCAAACCCATATCTCTCCAGTCTAGAGGTAAGAATGTTTTGGGGTACTGTACCAATGGCCTTACAGAAGTCTAGTATGGTGTCAGTATAGTACAGTACTATCTATGCTATACCAATTATAGTATATCCTTTATTTCTATTAGTGTTCGCAATACCAATATGGTATATTGGTAAAGTATATACTACAGTATATACAGTAGTATGGTCCATAGTGCCACACATGCCTCTGGCCGAGTAGAGCCTGTCCTCAGCTCCAGGTTTGGGATCCCAGATGTGCTGCAGATGTGAGGCAATGCTGCTCTTGCCTAAAAGAGGTTACAGGGGCCATGCTGTAGGGAGATGTCTTTCCCCAGGTGTCTTTTTTTTTTTTTTTAAGTAGATACAAGTCTCTTGAAGGGAGAGGTTTGAACTTTTAACTCTGGGGAAAAAGATTTGGTTTTGTGCTCAGGTTTTATGGGTGATTTGGTGTCCTGAGCTGAGGCTTACCAGGTGTTGAGCTGCTAGTGGGTGAGGAAGGCAGCATTTGTCCTCACCCTGCACACATCAAAGTGTATCCCTGGAGCAGATACGTAGCATGAAGTTCACTTTAGCAGCTGAAAAACACATGATTTGGGTTCTGGCACGAGGAAAAACCCTAGCTGCATCCTAAAGGCCCTCATTGCACAGACAGGACACTTGAAGCTGTAGGAGATACTTGGCCACACGCTGGAAAGATGCTCTGAAAGAATTAAAGGTGCTGCATCATTCAACTTGATCCGGTCATTCCTTCCCCCGTTCGCTCCCCACTCCAAATCCATGCTGGGACTCACCAGTGAGAGATGTCTTTTTATTATCATTCTTTTATTTTCCCGTTGCTTTCCCGCTGCACATACAGTACTTAAAAAATGAGATCACCTTCACGTCAGCCATGTACCATGTTTATTAACAGCCAAAAAAAAGTATTATCTAGGCTTCATTCAAGACCAATTTACAGGATAAATAATTGTTTCAAATTACTTAAAAAAAACCCAAACAACAAAACCCCAAAGAATAAATTAATAACTTAAGTGATTAGCTGTCCACAGTGATTTGAAAACTTAATAACCATTTAAACAGTGACACCACAAGAAGACACGTACTGTACAGTTTGCCACAGATTACTCTTATCCTTCCTTCTACAAATGGAAAAAAAAATTAAAAATACTCCTCTTTAAGAACAGTCATAGGCTTTGAAACACACAAAACATCCCTGCGAATTGGGATGGCTTCAAAGCCGGGGCTCTGCCCCTCCCTCGCAGCAAGCTAAGAAACAAATGGAGAAAACTACCCTAATTTATCCAGGTCCGTTCCTACGCAACAACGCCCAAAGTCAACGGGGACCCATTGACTTTGCCAAGGGCTGGGTTGAGTGGGAAATAACTACTTTAAAGGTTTGGTCCTAACCCTATAGGATTCATCAGTGGGCTCCCCATGGAGCCCAGGGTCCTGCTCCCTTCCCCTCTCCATGATGTGCTTCAGCCACCACGTCCATAGGGCTCTCCAACAAAACGTGGTATTTTCAGGGTCAATGTGGCAGCAGAATGCTGAAACTGTGCAAATGGCTTTTCCCCTATCCCCTCACTCAGGAGTGAATCCTGACAAGATTTTTCAACCTTGGTAATTAAGGACAAGGGGTTTTTATTGAGCTTTGCAGAGCGGGATGCGCAATGCTGTGTGTGATGCTGGGCATGACAACGGGGTAGCACCACACGCCGACCGGCCGTTGCATGCAGACTCAAAGCAGCTCTTTGCATTATTGTCGATTCATTACACCTCACGACATATCTGTGAAGCGGGGAAACAAGTAATAAAAATCTTCATTTCACAAGCCAGAGAGAAAGTGAGATACAGAGAGTGCAAATGAACTCCCTCATCCCACCTGAAGATAACGTGTGTCACCCAAAGAACGACAATAAAAGTGATGGCTTCTTATCTCTGGGGCTTGGGACAAACCTCTCCCATACAGTCAACCCACTGGCCTACAAATGCACCCCTTGTATGTTAGCAATGGGCTGCAGCAACAATTAAGAACCCGCTGCCTGAAAGCAAGTCCATTGAGAAGCTCTTTGAGCTCAAGAGATGGAGCAATGTGGCCCAGCTCCTGCTCCAGAAGTTGCTGGCTGAAATTTGGACACCACGTGCCAGGACTGGCTGGCCATGGGTTGGTGGTGGGAGAGCTGTTTGGTGACACCTTGCTACATATCAACTTTTCTCAAGAGCAGCCACTGAAGTAGCAACCTGATTGACAGTGTAACTCCAGGAGTTGCGAACAAAGAGATAAAATTGCGACTACAAGGATGAGGCATCAAGGACAAACTGATGGAGGGATGTGACCAAAAGGTGTACATCTCTACCTGCAGTGCCTCATTAACAGTCGCAAGAACATTGCGTACACATGGGCAGGTTGATGCTTTCTGGGCAGAGAGGCATGCAGACTCAGCAGGGGACCTAAATTGGTTTATTGGCCCTTGTGATTTGATGCTGGACTGGTCCCTCTGATTCTCTTGATGGCTTTTTGACGGCCACACATGTCCTCTGGCTCAGTCCCTGGCTGGGATTAGGGTTAGGCTCTGCTCTTTGCCCTTCCTTTTACAAGTGGGGCTTCTCCACAGGCACAGCCCAACTGTACCCATCTCATCCAGACAACATCCCTCCAATGGGACATGGTTCTACCCTGCACAAGGAGCCATGCTCAGGAGTCAACTCTTCCTGGTATGCTCAAGGGACTGGGACCCTGGTGTGCAAGGGCTTGTGTGGGGCTCCAGAGAGCCCTGGGTCAATGTCTATCCTAACAAATTTAGAGTTTCAAGCTGTCCCCAGGTTGCTTGGGCTGTGTGTCTGTCCTGGATGCCTTGGCCTTGGCCAGCCAGCCCTCTTCCAGGTGCAAGGGATGGCCTCAGTGTGGGTTAGGGCACCTTGCTGAGCAGTATGGCCTTAGGGGTTGAGCTGTGCCTTGCCTCTTGGCTTCATGGCTGGAGAAGACACCCTGGACTCCAGTTACTGCCTTTGGTCCTTCCTTCAAATGGAGGAGCCCCTGCTCAGCCTTGGCAGCACAGAGTGTCAGGGTAAATTAGGGGGAAGAAACGTTTCTAGTTCCACCTCCTGCTCCAAGCAGGGTCAGCTGTGGGCTGTGACCCTCTTGCTCAGGGATTGATCTGATCCGGTGTTGAAAAGCTCCAAGGATGGAAATGGCATAACCTCTTGGGACACCCTGTGAAGCCGTGGTAGTATTGCCCCACAATCAGCCCAAGGGAGCTGCAGAGCAACATGTCCTCCAGCATGGCCAGATCCCTACCACCTTCTGGTAGGACTTCTCCTGCCCAACTCAGTACCAGACACGCGGCCTGGGGCTCCCTGAAAGCCAGAGTGCTTAGGCATCGTGGTTGGACAGGTTGACCCCCTTGGGTTAAGTCCCAAGAGTGGTGGTAGCTCCCCTCCCATAAGTACATGGTCTTTACCAAGCAAAACCCCTCTCCACAACCCAAAACCTTCTCTGTAGATCTGACTCAAGGACATGGTGAGGACCAAGACTCCAGTCTTGCTGGCAAACACTCCTGCCTTCACTCCTCTCAACCACATGTTCCCCCATATATAACCCTTGCCAGGTGGCCCTGGGTCCAAATCCATCCCACGTAGCCCCCAGTCAACCCAAGCCTTAGCTACCTTTTTGTTCCAGCTCTGAATTCGGCCCTAACTGCCATACACTCAGCTTTGCCCTGGCACAACCTGCACTCACACATATTTTCTTTCTCTGACTTAAGACTAAGCCTAATCCTGGCATCCATTTAGAGCTGGAAATGTATTTCCCACCTAGCACTAAAATGTCAGTTCAGAGCAAATCAGCTCCAAGGCATCTCACCAGGCAGAGGAACCATGAACAACAGTCGCACACTCACAGCAAGAGATATACACTTTTGGAGACTTCTGCCTTTAAAACCACCAGCTTAGTCATTTTAAAGCTCAGGGAGAGCTTTGAGCCATGGCCTTGGCACTCCATTAAACTAAATATCGAGCTCATGATGCTTGTCCTACAGACAACCCTTCTCCGTGAGCACACACGCACGTGCGAGCACATCCCTCTTCTTAAACGGGACCGCAGCACTGAAGGGCAGGCTCTGACGTGAAAGACTCACGCCATGTTAATTGCAATTAAAATGAATCATTTGTAATGTTCTCGGCTTCCTAAAATACCTATTTCTAACAAAAGAGTCAGTCATACTTGAGCATCCAAGTATAGAGTGGATGTGATAAGCTCAATGCCTTCAGGACAAAGTTCTTGGCAGTCTGTGTAATTAAACCAGCTGCTTTTCAATATGGTTTAAGACTAAATACTGCACAAACATTAATCATCAGGGACTGCTGTAATCAGCTCGGCAACCGTCAGGAATGACTATTTCCACTGCAGCCATTGATTACTTAACGGCTTTCAGGAGAGAGCGATGTAGTCGCAACTATACGGCAATGAATGGAGTCTACGGGCTGCTACGTGGTTTGGAAGGGCCATTTGCTCGATGCTCAGCAGCAGAAAAATAGGGAGGAATATATCTGTTTCTAGGAAAACACAGATCTCACTGCAAAGCAGGGAGGGACCAGCAACCGGCAGCTGCAAAATAGCTACTTTTGGTCTGTCTTCATCCTTGGTCTGCCAACTGCAAAAGGCCAGTTACTGGGGATGTTGGTGAAAGCAAATCATCAAAACAGGAGGGCTGAGCCCGGGAAAACAGATATTCCATGCCAGTGCCTGCCCCATGAACAAATAAAGATATTTGTGGGACGTGGAGAAAAAGGACTAGTTTCTCCACTGTCACAAAGGGCTGTTACAGTCTTAATTAACGCTTTGGATTAAATGTGGGAGTGGGCACTGGATGCACCTAGTCCTAGCACAAAAGCACAGGGCACCAACTCAGCAAAATGCATCCCAACCCGCTGCGTTGTCTCTCAAGCCACTGCATCACCAGAAGCTACAACTGCCGCTGCCTTCCCCTTGCCTGCCTGCTTTCAGGGAATTTTTGGGACTTGTTGAGCTCCGCATCTTCCAGGTGGAGAAAAAAGACTCAATCCCAGCATGATTAATCACTTGATTTCTCCAGGCTTTTGGTCCGGTTCAAGACTTTTTTGGCCTGAAGTTGGGCTCAGTTTCACCTCGAGAACAGTTGTGCTGTTTTACTGAGAGAGACCCAAAGCAACATAAAGGGCTCCTCCCAAAATTGCTGCTGCAATCCACCCCGGGGGTGGCTGCGTTTTAATGCGAGAGAAGGCAAACAGCCCAATTTCGGCAGAGAAATACACCCAGTGTGCACCATAACCCTTCTCCCCCAACCTCACCTTCCTTTGTATGCACCTAGAAGATTAGAGGATGAAATAGGAAAAATCAGCTTCCCACTTGAATCACGTGTGGTTTTTGGTGGGGATGGGGAGCTCACCCCCAGCTGGGTGAACGCATGCTTCAGCGGGCTCTGGATCAGGCCCAACGTTTATTCTCCCCTGAGATGTGGTGATGAAAGGGGCTAGAGAAATACGAAGCACTGTACTCTGGTCTTCATTTCATTATCTCACCATGCAAGCGTCCAAGCCCCCAAAGAGAGGCAAAGGCCCTTGCAGGCTGTAGCACACTCCCCAACCTTCAGAAAGCATCTGGCTGTGCTAAATGTTCCCCTTTGGGTCTTTTTTTTTTTTTTTTTCTTCCTAGATGATTGTTATTTTTATCACAAGCATTAGGATATTTGCTTCGTTATTCCTGTAAAAGGCCAACACTTCAACGTCTTCAAAGGGTTGTCAGAGCTTTTCCATTAATATCCTCCCCTTTCACGGCACGCAAGAAGAAAATATAAACTTGGAAGTTCAAGAATTATTTTACCAGCATCCAGTCCTTAAGGGACTGGTATCCTATCCCTGTGTGGGTCATGTCTGGCCCTTTCCAAACTCAGACCAAAATTAAACAAATGTGTGAATGCTTACGCATCAATGATCAATACAACTTAGTGGTGTCGGAGGAATGTAGAGCCCGTGGCACTGGGAGCGGTTCAGCTTGCAGAAAGAATAGCTCCAGCTATTTAATAAATATTATTACCTAATCTTTCTAATGTCTCCCTCATTTGCCTCTCGGTTTGTGGTCGGCCTGTTTATCCGCTTCAGCGCTCGCTGTCTGGCAATCAGGCTGCTCCATGGCAATCGTTAGTCTTTCCTGTTTTCATGAGATCATGAATTATTATCTCTGCAATAAACTGTCCCTTCCTTCTCGGCTCTCTGCTCCCAGCAGCTGCCTGGGGAGCGATCCCAAAGCCTGGATGTGACAAGGATGCTGGCAAGGGGCAACAGCAGATTCCCATCCATAATTAGAGCTCAGGGTTGTTAATGTCAACAAGCTCAATTTCTGTGTTGAGGAAACATTGCTTGAAAATGGAGAGAAAATATCTAGTCCAGCCCTTTGCACCCACCACAAGCCAACCATAATGCTACATTAAAGCTAATATTGAAACACCTTCCTCTGACTCTCCTGACCAGCCTCTTCCCAAGCCTCAGGCCCCACCATCAACCAACATTTCAATTACTCTACTCCTTTCCTCTAAGATACATCCCACCGGACCTCCTCACCCAAGACCAACCTCTGCAGCACAGCATCTGCCTTCTCCCGGTCCTCGCAACAGCCTCTTGCTCCCTCCTTGTCACTCATCCTCATGCCAGTCCAGATATACAGTGTCTCCAGAGCCTCCCTGAACTCCTCATACTCAACCACAAAGCTTCTCATGATGGCCATGCATGTAGGACTCTCACTCTATGGGCTTCTTTTGGTGCCACCAAGGGCAGGTTTTGGTGGTTAGGGCCAGATTCACAGGCAAGTGGTTTCAGATAGGCAGTGGGTCAGGGCTCAGATTCCACCATCCAAAGCCAATCTCTCCAGCCCATTGACTTTGAGAGGTGCTGGAGAGCATCATCAGCAGAAGACACCCCAACAAGCTTGGCTGTTTCACACATGTATGTGTGTGCTGGCATATATGTATCATATGTACATACATATCGTATGTATGATGGGGCAAGTCCTGGGCTTCAGAGTCAGCTCAATGGGACGGTCTTGATGCTCTTCAACCTCCTGAAGGTTAACAACCCCAACCAAAACCATGGAAGCTGTCTGCCCAGGAAGAGAATAGCCCCCAGAGGTTTTGAATGTATTATTTACAAGAGATGGGACAATGAAAGTGATTTCAAAAGGAATGGTCCTTCCTCAGTTTTGGGACTGGGAGGAGGCAGACAAGAGGGCAACAATAAGGAGTGGGGAATCAGAGCTGGGGAATGGTGTCCTATGAGAGATGCTGCAAACCTGCATGTCACAGTTTGGGGGTACAGTATGGAAGAAGACGGGGAGAAATGAGGCAGTGTTTGCACATACAGGGTGGCTTTAATAGCTGTGAGCAAAAGATGTGTTGGGTGAAACCTGGTATTGCTAAGTTGAAGTTCCTGGATAGTGTATCCAGCAGCTAAAGCTCAAACCTAGCCACCGAACATAGTTGGTCTTTATCACTGACAAACAATATCCACCAAGTCTTCCCCTGAAATTAAATTTCTTTTTGTCTTAAAAGAAAAAAATAATGAAGACCCCCTCCCCTCCACAGACAAGTCTTAGAAATCCAGCCCAGGTGGATCTGCCAGCCCAGCGGGACCCCAGCTGGGGAAAACCACCGGGACCTTTGCCTGTTTTGCTGCCCACCCCAGGTGCTACTGCTTCGTGCTCTTGGCGGGCTCCGAGGACTGCCTCACATCAGTCCACTCCTGCATGGTGCTCTGCAGCGCCTGTGTCTTCTCCTTGTCCACTTGCACGTAATCAACCTTCTCATCCGAGGCGACCGACGAGGTGGAGGGCTGTGGGGAGGAGAAACATGGCCACCGCCTGGTCACTCATCAGCTCCCTGCTCTTCCCTCTCACTCCTTCCCGCAGCAGCACTGCGGCTGCTGTAAGTCCACCAGCACCTCCCCTGCTTTCTTGGAGACTCCATAGCTCGTCGCCCTCCCTCTAACCTCCCAAAGGGTCTTGGATGAAAGATTTCAGTCTGCTCTGCATCTTGCTTGTATGAGACTGCAGTGCAATGGGAGAGCAGAAACAGCACCTGGGTCTCTACTTTCCCGTCAACTCTGGGACATGAATGTTTTGTTGCAAATCATTGAGTCATAGAATGGTTTGGGTTGGAAGCGACCTTACAGATCATCTCATTCCAACCCCACTGCCATGGGCAGGGACACCTCCCACTAGCCCAGGTTGCTCAAAGCCTCATCCAGCCTGGCCTTGAACCCCTCCAGGTTCTGCAGATATTACAAATTCAGCGTTGCATCTGGATCATTTTCTGGTAAAGAACTCAAGAACTCTTATAGTTACATATAAAAATCCCAGCTCCATCCCTCTTAGCTGTGCTGACTCTACACACCTATGGCACTAGATTATTTTCATCCCCAAAACAACAGATAGGTTTGCAGGTTCACTTAGGACACCTGTTGAGGAAGAAGGAGATACTTTTTTCTGTAGTTTCTTGAGTTCTGGATCTTTTTCTGCCTCTACAAGCATTTTAGAGGACCTCCAGATTATGTTTTTTAATCATCTAAAATCACCTTTCCACTCCAGGATATAATTTACATTGGCCATATCTGAAGAAATATTGCTGAGCGGAAAGAAGCAATCAGGGGGCAACTGTCAAATAATAAAAAGACGTAACCAGTGGGATGCTTTCCTTAGGAAATAAGGAAGTGTTTGAGAAACTCGGGGCCAACTCATAGGTGGTCCCCACAAAGGTTTATACAATGCCTTGTCCTTCACCATCCCCTTGCTCAGGTCCTGCTTTGCTTGAGCCAGTCTCTTTCCCCCTCCTAGTTTACTCAGGGTGGCACCCAACAGAAACTGCCTTTGGTCCCTCCCAGCCTGCTCTGTCACCCCTGGGGGTCCTCTTCACCTTGGTAGGTGATCTTGCTGGGGAGGTTGTGAAATCTCCGTCACATGAGACTTTTAACCCTCTTCCGTCACTTTAGGAGAGATGGTTTCCTTTGGATGTGGGGATGCCCTGAGGTCCTCCCTTGCCCTATTTTCCTACGATTTGCTTTAAGATGGTGTTTTTTTCCCCCTTGTGTGAACCTGGAGAAAAGCCACCAACACTCAGATCTTCAGGAGCTTCCCCTTCCACATGACACTTGGCAGAGGCATCCCATTCCCGACCCATGTTCTGCCCACAGCTCCTTCTCACCGGGCAACGGCAGCTCAACATCCTCTAGCTTTTTAACATCAGCTTCACTTTCTGAAAGCAGTGCCCAAATGGCACTCTTTAAAAGCACCTGCCTGGCAGGAGACAGGCACCCAGCATTTTCTCAATGACCTCCTGAAAGTATCTCAGGTGGAAAAACCCAAGTCTGGTTTTGGAGGACCTGTTGTCCTGAAGGAGGAAAAAAAAGAAAATCTTCTGATAATTCTTGGGATACCTCCTGACAGCTTTTGAATATACAGTCTCCAGCTGAATTTCTGGTCCAGCACAAAATTGACAATCTCCAGCTAAATTTCTGGTCTCATCAGCATCCCTGAACCCCTGCACATCCGTGCTTCTGGTGACACTTCCAACAAGGCTGCAGATGTGCAAATGAGACTAAATTTGCCCTAGAATAAATATAGTAGTGGATCTGCAGGAAAAATCACACCTCTGAGGTTACCGTGCTGCTCACCAACCCTTCCCAGGGCTTTGGACCATGTGGTTGCCAATATGCACAAAAACCATTAACAAAATTTTGAAAAGTTTATAAAATCCCCCATACCTTTCTGTGTGGCCCTGGCGAGCTTGGCTGGAAGTCCAGGGCCAGATAATCCACACTCCCCGAACTCTTTTTAGGAGCTGGGCTGTTGGTGCCACTAGGAACAGGAGAAGCAGAAATGGGGTTTTGCTAATGCAAGGGAAAAGACAGGAGAGATAACACGGATTAAAATGGGAAGAAGGCAAAAAAAAAAAAAGTAATTAACACAAATCTGGCAACAAAATGTCTCAGTGGCACTTTTACAAGAGATCTCAGCCTGGATACGTGCTCACCTGCCTCTCTGGGACCAGGGTGTGCAGAACTGCTCGGGGATTATATATCTTGTATATTGTACTAACAAATATTTTAAGCTCATGCTCTTGATTTTACGTCTCGGAGCAGTTCTGCTGCCTTTGTGCTGATTTTATTCCCATGCCTGACATCAGACGTGGGCTTTAGCACTTCCCAGGAACCACACCTCAGTGAGGCCAGACCAGCTCTGGGATCTTCACAAATCACAACCACGCTGCGCAGAGCACAGATTTCCTCTACCCCCCCCCCCCCCCCCCC
>WKFP01015136.1:751495-766422 GCA_011057875.1 Pterocles orientalis
TTACACAGCCTGAAAAATATGCTTCAAGTCAGCAGCTTTGCAAAGACAGACAAAACCCCCTCCCTGTAAGCTGTGCCACTCCCTGCTGCTGCTCCGATAGCCCCTGCCCTGCACACAAACATGATGTCAGCAGCTATTAGGGGGGAAAAAAAAAACCTGAAAAAAATCAACTTAAATGAGGAAAAATAGACTGCGACAGACCATAGGTGTTTTTATCCCCTCTTAATTTCTGGCACCTGTGTTCTTGCTCTCATATACAGTTAAAAACCCAATGGGATGTTTGGAATTTAGGAACAAAAGCCACTGTTTTGTGTGTGTAGGGATGTACACAAGGATGTACACCACATCCATCATGGTGCTATCTGAGTTCCATGTCATGGGCTAGGAATGTGTTTGCAGAGCTGGGGAACGTACGCGTCCTGCCAGGACCGTATATCTTAGCTGTGGGGCCCTTACCATCGCCACGTAGTTCTCCTCGCTGTCTCCCGAGTCAGTGCTGGTGATGCTCTGGGAGGAGACAGGGCGACAGTACTGCAAGGAGCCGGCGTTGAAGCTCTGGCTGTAAGGACAAGGGTCAAGGTGTTAATGATGGTTTCAGGCGCTGCTTGGCCGTTGCCACGGAGGGATGGGAGAGGGCAGCATCTAGTGCCTCTCAACATCACCATGCTCAGATCAGGGGAATGGGCATGGAGAAGAGCTGGTGGCATCAAGGTTCTCCCAACCTCACCTTCCCATGGTTCAGAAATCACTGGGTTTGGTCTTGTTTTGTTTTGTGGTTGATTTTTTTTTTTCTTTCTAGGAGTTTTTAATAACATCTTGCTTGCTATCTACCCTTAACTCTCTTGCTATCAGCTACATAAATCAGGGTCCATGGACCCTTTTATCTCACAGGAAGTATTTAATTGTGGGGGATGCAGGGCCAGCCTTGGTGGAGCTTCTCACCTCCAGCCTCACCGGCAGCTCCAGGATTTGTTTACCATGCAGGGCCCTATCTGAATTTTTTTGCCGGAAAACAAAACCTCTGAGACATTGTCTTGTTTTCAATCGGCCAAATCTAATTATACAAAAAAACCATAATGAAATCAGTGTCTGGCATTAAAGCTTGTGTCTTAAAAAGCTGTTTGTTGCCTTGCAGTAAAGGCAGGGTCATAGGACGAGCTGATAAGGGGAAAAATCCATTAGCTTCTCCGGGGTCGGATGTCTTGTCAATCAAAGCCCGGTTGCCGTTTCCCAGCGCAGTGATTTCAGCACGCAGCGCTCATGCCCTGCAGTCAGTCTCCACACAATCCAATTTATTAGAGGAGTCATAGCAGCCAAGCTTTGCTTCTGCCTTTCGCTGGGCAACATCAGACGGCGAATTAGCAGCAGAACTGGAATGGTGCGGAATCCTGTTATTTTTGGCCGGCAGACTTTGCTCTGAAGTGCTTTGGTTTCGTTTCGCAGACTTCCTTCAGGCTAGGCTTTGCTTTCAAGGCAATCAAAACACAGCTCGGTCAGACGCTGCGAGTGTCGCCCTGTGTTTTGAGACGACAACGGGGTTTTTTTGGGGGAAAGAGCTGGATACGAAATGATGCCGGGGTGGTTCAGATGGGTCACGAGTGGCGGTGGACCACAGGTCCTGTGTCAGAGCTAACGGCTCTCCGGGTGGTGTCAGAGCCCAGAAATAGGAAATGTCTTCAAGGGATCTTAATTAGCTGCTTGGCCACACGCTGGGCTTTCATGTGAAATCCTGACCTAAACAAATTTATCATCCTGCCACCAGCTGTGAGGTGGGGAGTACAAATCTGGCTCTTAAAATACTTGACTAAGGTCATGAGGGGTCCAAGAGAGGACCCTCTCTGCTTCAACAACATCTAACCCAGGTCCTAAGTCTGGCTATGATACGACCGTGGAGACCCCTGAATTGCCATGGTTTGGCAGGATATTTTAGGAAAGAATTACTCTATAAATGCCCCTCTTCCCAGACAGCTCCTGCTGGTCCCTGATGGGGGGAGGGTGTCATACGAGGTGGACTTTCATCCCAGTGCAGATGGTTGCACGGCATGACCCAGTTCTGCACCTCCTGTTTCTAAAATTGGCAAAGAACACACCGAGGGCTGAAGAGATCGTCCAGCTTTGGGGAAATTTGGCTTTGAATCCAAAGTCTGGCCTCAATTCCAGCTTGGTTCAAGATGGCCCATGAGAAATGTCCCCCTTCGATAAAAAGAGGTGATGGGCCAGAGGAAACCCCTGCAGCAAGCAGAGGCAGAAAGGCAGGCAACCTCTCCCCTTTAGCCAGAGACCGTGGAATCATAGAGTCACAGAATGGTTTGGGTTGGAAGGGACCTTAAAGATCATCCAGTTCCACCCCCTGCCATGGGCAGGGACACCTCCCACTAGCCCAGGTTGCCCAAAGCCTCATCCAGCCTGGCCTTGAACCCCTCCAGGGATGGGGCATCCACAGATGCTTAATCCATGTCAAGGGTGATAGCGTGGCTACACGTAGATACCAGTGAGAGGGAGACCAGAGATCTGATGTCAGAGCAAAGCAAGAATTCATACCCCAACCATTACTCACCTTGGCCTGGACCAGGATTTCGTGACCGGTGATTTGAAGGGAAGCTCATCAATGACAGTGTTGTTCCTCAGGTCCAGCGGCGACGGCTTTGCTGGGGAGAGGGAAAGCCTTTATTCAGAGGCAACATGTTCTGGCAATTAAGCATCCACGACTGGCACGAGAGAGGATGGTCCCCAGCAACTTGCTGTTTGCTTCCCATTCTGCTACTCAGTCCCCCAGCCCTCCTTGCTGATGGCAAATACCCCCAATCAAAATCCTTGCACTCATTTATGAAAGGACCGGGGGAAAAGAGTGAATTTCTCCCTCTGACCCACAGCCCCAAAATGAAAAGGGAATGTGCCTCCCAGGGAACACAGATCTGCTAAAAATGCCCAAACCCAGAGTATAATAAACCTATTAATTAGGGAGCTGTGATAAGCCATTAGATGGGGAAAAGACCAGGCTCTGCCAGAGTGTTTCCCAGTAGGGAATGGGAAAGAACATCTGCAGGGTAACATGAAATTTCTTTTGTGTGAACGGTTCGTTAAGTGGAAGAGAAGACCACTGCACTCCAGCCCCAGCCCTTGCCTAGCATGTTGATGGTGTTAGGTGCTGACACCCCCACGATGGGAGCCCTCCTCCTTGGCGTCTCCTGGGTGACCTGTTGGGCAATGATTTGGGGAGGAATTTGGAGGATGTAGGCAAAGCCCCGAGGGAAGAGCTGCCTAGAGTCAGCCAGTAGGAAACAGTAGGAGAAATTTGGGTCATCTGAATACAACATAGAGATTTTGGAGTGGAGCGAAGGAAGGGGTGCAGGCAAAAGGGGTGAGATCCTGCCTCCTGTAAAGTCCAGGAAGGGTTTGAGAGATGCTGTACAAGTACCACAGAAGCTGCATTTGCACCATAGTCCTCCTGAAAGAGGAAGATCTGAAGGTCTGACTGTGCTGGTGGTGGCAAATCACAACCCATGTAGGACTCTACTGAATGTGCACAAGATGACAGATGTGGTCCAAAGTATTACAAGAATAGAAAGGTTCCTGGAAAGATTTGCCCACAAAAAAAATGTTCTTACCTTTCCGGTCGGGTTTGAGGTTGCGGTTGACTGGTGGGGGCTGGATTTCACTCAACCGTCTGTGGCACTGTGCCATGGCTCCTCCTTTATGCACGGGGAGGGTGGCTGAGGACAACCCCACTAGGTCAAAGCGATGCGGCCCAGGGCTCATGGGGATGTAGAGATTTTGGGCATTGTCGTTGGCTTTCTCAGCGTGGATCAGGGGCGAGGAACCGGGGTTCATGGGGACATAGTTGTCCTCAGAGTCGGTGCTGTGGGAGCGGGCCACTGCTGCCTTGGCTTGCTGGGGGACAAGTGGGAGGATGTGCTGTGAGCTTCAGACACTGCTCAACCCCATCCCACCATAAACCCCTTCATCTCATCGTCACCGAACATGCACCTGAGGTGAGACCAGCTCTAAAATCTCAGCACAGAGGGAACGGACAGTCTGTCCCCTCCTTGGCCATCAGTTTGCGCTGAGAAGGCCTGCCTTCACTGTTGCCAAGACACCAGAACATCCTGAGTTCAGGGAAAGGTTTTAATCGCCCAGACCTGAGCCTCTTCTCATGATCAGAGTGAGCTGCAGAAGCATGCTTAACCTGGAAAGTCATTTTTCTCTGGGCCCTTGCCATGACTGAAATGCAATATGAAAGGCTGCTTTAATGTCATTTCCAACTCAGGAAGTCTTAGAAAGTGCACAAAAGAGGCTGTTCTGGCAACATGTCAAAATTCAGCTCAGCAGCATCCCAGGCTTTCAGGAAGAAGCCAAACTCCTGGGTGCTTTGTTTGGGTCAAAGCTCGAGGCAGATACACTCCGTGGAAGCACCCAAAGCAAAGCTCTGCACACAGTGATGGGTTAGGTGGTTGTCCTTTTGCCTCTACCCTGCAGGACACCATGGTTTTAACCAAAATCAGTAATAAAAGCCTTTTAGACTTAGCTCTGCAGGACTGGGCTGTAAGGTCCAACCTGGAACTGACTTGTGTCCAAATCTATAGGTGCAAACGGTGCCTATAGTGTGGTGGCCAACACCAAGTCCAACTCACCAGGTAGGAGTTGTACCCGTCGTTCATCGACTCGACTGACTGCATGGCGCTGCCGCCCCCGTGCTGGGGGTATTCGTACGTCTCACAAGAAGAAGCTGCAACACAACCACAAATGCACAACCTGTCCCAGCACAACTGCTAATAAAAGGGGCCCCCGAAAACAAAATGCAGGTACTGGGAGGACAGTATCTATTCTTGATGATTGAGATGCTGGTGGGAAGATGTGGTTTTTAGCCTGCCACAGACTCCCTGCTGTGTTTCCTTCCAATTAGCATCTCTCTGATGCGTCAACACAACTGCACGTGCCGCGCGGATCTAACCCGGTTCTGTCAAAGTGCTGCAAAATCCCAGGGGTAAAGACGTCAGATAAGGTAGATCACAGTGACAAAACTGGGTTAAGGGAGAGCTCCCTTACAGCTCGCTTGGCAGATGTAAAGGGCTGGCAGCCTCTGGTAAGGGGAGGATGGGGTGAGGATGGGGTGCTAAGCTCCTAGGCTGGTCTATCTACTTCTGAACATGGATCTGAACTCAGCCTAAATGTTGGTATTTAGGTAGGAGGAGATGGAAGAGGCATTTCAAGGAGCTGTGTATATAATTTACAGTATGTTTTCTCTCCAACTGCCCCTTCTAAGCTACTTTGCAACTTTGGAAAGGGGACGCTCACCCATGGCCCATCCACGGGCAATGGGAAGGGTGGCTCTGCTGCACTGGGGACGTTGGGTCTTGGAGATGTGCAAAATTATGTTCTTGTCTGAGCTCCTGGTGAGCAAAACCAAGGCAGCTCCAGACTGAAGTACATTCTGATAAACCTGGTTACGAATTAAAGTAAAAGCAAGCTAAAAATGGACGAAATCAACAAAACCTGGTGAAAGTCTGCATGGGCAAGCAGGTTTGGTTCAAGGCACAACACAGCTAAGAGCCAGATGAGCAGCTTTGGTGGGCACAGCCCTGCGGATGCCTCTCCCTACCCATTGCATACAAAAACCAGGGCCAGATCCTGACGGGGGAGAGCTTCTTTGTGTGCAACCCTTTCCTTGATGTCAACAGTCAGCCCAGCCCTACCACAACCCAATGGAGCAACCCCATCCAAGGCTACTAGATAGGACCAAGTCACCCCCTGCTCCCCGCTCCCCAACTCACCTCGGTGCAGCCTGCTGTTCTCCACCGCCGGCAGCGTGTTTCTCCGGGGAATGGTGGCTGCCATGGGGGCCAGCCCTAAGCTTTCGCCAGGCTGGGGCCGCTGAGGTGGGCTGCCCCACCGCGGCTCCGCCTGCCCGGGTTTTGGGGGCCGGGGGGGTGGTGTGGCAGGCGAGTCGCTGGCAGCCACAGCCAAAGCGTTGTGGTTCTTGTCCAGTGTAAATGTCCTGGGGATCTGGTAGATGGAGAGCGGGGTGGCAGGGATGTCATAGGAGTCTGTGGAGAGCTCCCCAAACTCCTTGCATAGGGTGTTGTTGGGGGTCTTGTAGGTGTAGACCTCCTCATTATCCGTTTCAGAGCTGGTGAGGCTCAACTTGGGGTGGGTGTAGGAACCAAAGGCGCGTGGGAGGTCGTATGCACTGTCCCTGAACTCCGAGTTGTGCCGGCTGGGTTTCGGCAGGCTGTAAAAGCCATGGAGCTGCCCGCTGACCCCATTCATGCAGTGCCCGTTGCCCTGTGAGAGCTTCTGGACTGCTGTGTCGCTCCGCATGAAGAAGGCAGACCTTGTGGCTTGGGAGAAGCTGGCACTCCTGTGGAGGAAGAGGAGAAGGGGGCTGAGATGGGGGGATAGCTGGTCCCGGAGTGCACCGAGCTCTGCTCACCTCATTTGTCACCTTCCTGAACCACATTAACCAACCCCAGGGCAATGGGAACATCTCAAACCCCTCCAAATGTGCCCACAACATATTTTTTTTCCTGAAAACACCTTCAAAATTATCCCATCACAGGTGGAAGCACTGAGCTCCATGGTGGGGCTTTGAGCAGGAATAAGCCTTCTGTTCAGACATAAACTGGTGCTTAACAGCGTTTTTCGCATCAGCTGACAGTGACCCAAAACACGGCTGCAAAGCAGTACCCCATCAGCATCTCCATCACATGTCATCTACCCATCCACAGCACCAGGAGGGAGGCTTATTGTCAGCTCTGCCTTGCAAACATGTTTGAGAGGGACTGGAAAAATTCCCGACGGGGATTATTTCAATGCCTCTGGCCATGCTGCCACCCTTCCCTCTTGCAGAGCAAACCCTGGGGACGTGAGGACGCTCCCCAGCTGGGTTTCCAGGTTTGCAGCCCTGTTGCACAGGGGAGGAGGAATGAACCTCAGGGTTGAATTCAGATTTATTGAAGCCCTTGAATGCCCTGGATTGAGTGGGACAGCATGGTCACTAGGTCCATGCTTTGCTAATGACTCCTTGATTTGTGTTGTGGTTGTGCCTGGGAACACCAGCCAGGATAGAGGGCAAGCACTGGGGAGACGTCTCTCCTCTAAAGACCGCTCATTAGCTACTGCTCCTCTGCCAATTCTCTCTGAAGTGTCCCATCTCCTGTTTTATCCTTCTTGCTGCTTCCTCTTTCAATGCTCCAGTGTTGCAGAGGTTGCCCATTAGCCTGGCTTTCCACACTCCTAACCTCTGCAGAAGACCCAGGTTGCCCAGAGAAGCTGTGGATGCCCCATCCCTGGAGGGGTTCAAGGCCAGGCTGGATGAGGCTTTGGGCAACCTGGGCTAGTGGGAGGTGTCCCTGCCCATGGCAGGGGGTTGGAACTCGATGATCTCTAAGGTCCTTTCCAACCCAAACCAGTCTGTGATTCTACGATTGTATGACATTTTCTTGAGTCAGGGAATGCTTGAATTATCCACTTGGACTTTTCTCTCCCCTGGCTTCCCTGCCATGAAGAGCTAACGCATACACAGCAGGAGAAGGTGACAGGTAGCCTTGGGCTGTGGCTTTTTGCTTGCACGGATATAGCCATGCATGAGTCAGGCTTTTGGGGACCATGTGCTCACAGCCAGAAAGGACTCAGCCAGCCCCACGGAAACATCTCCCCGTGGAGAAGAGTCTTGCCCTGTATAAGCCACCACACAGGGAATAAGTGAAACGCTTACAGGGAGGGAGGTTCTGGTTGTGGCAAGTCACTGGGGAAGTGCCAGCCCTATGGGAAAAGCTGGGAGATGCTGGTTCACACCGCTCTGGTGGGGTTGATGCTCTGCAGGGACAACAGGGACTGTTTCATGGAGCCAGCATGAGATAGCATCAGAGCTAGGGCTTATCCGGGGATAAAACAAGCAATGCTGTGCTATGACAAATGAATCCCTGCCACCTTTGGAGCCCAATAGACCCAGGAACCATTTGGACTCTGACAGGGTCCTTTTGATGGAGGACTTGAAGCATCTTGTGGGTTAATTATTCAGCATCGCCTGCCAATTAGCTACAATTACCCTCATTTTATGGATGAGTAAAGTAAGAGCTCCAGAGCTGAAAAGGGAGGGATTCCCAGCAGTCCTGCAGCCTGGCCCCATGCACTGGGCATTGACCGGGGTGATTATTTCTGGCCCAGTTGCAGAAGCTGCCGCTGGCCAGTTTGTCTCTGCCCACCAGAGTGTCGGTGCTTGCTCCCTCCTCCTCCAGGTCCCAGGCGCACTCGGAGGGTGGCTTTTAGGTATCTTCACAGCTTGAGCGTCAGAGGCCCTTTTTTAAAACACTGTTCCATTAACTCCATCTGAAGTTAATTTTTTCTGAGCCTTTTTCTGTTGTTTTTTCGGGTAGGGAAAGGCAGCTGCAGCAGGAAAGCCCAGCGGAGGCTACAGCTCTGCTCTCACCCCACGCCAGCTGGGCTCTGACCGCCTCTCCCTCCTCCATCCCTCCCTCCTCGCTGCTCTCGTGAGCCAAAACTCTTCACGCCAAAAAAACTCCTCGCTATTTAAGGCAACCGGCTGAGTCCGGAGGCGGAGAGCTGCCGCTGCCACGGGCTGCTGCGAAGCCCGGTGAGCTCTGGGCTACAGCAGGGATGGACGGCAGAGCGATGCAAGACCTGACCATCTCTCTAGTTGTGTTTTTTCCGGTTAAAGGCAGGAATCAGGGCCTCCTCGTCTGCAGGATCACAGAGTGTTTGAAGTTGGAAGCCACCTCTGGAGGTCATCTGGTCCAACACCCCTGCTCAAGCAAGGCCACCCAGATCCCATTGCCCGGGACAATGTCCAGATGGTTTTTGAGCATCTCCAAGAATGGAGACTCCACAGCCTCCCTGGGAAACCTGTGCCAGTGCTCTGTCACCCTGACAGTGAAAAAGTGTTTCCTGATGTTCAGAGGGACCCTCCTGTGTTTCTGTCTGTGCGTGTTGCCTCTGGTCCTGGCACTGGGCACCACTGACAAGAGCCTGCCTCCATCCGCTTTGCACCCTCCCTGTAGGTATTTATAAACATTGATGAGATCCCCCTGAGCCTTCTCTACACTGAACAGTCCCAGCTCTGTCAACCTTTCTTCACAGGAGAGATGCTCCAGTCCATTTCAGCGTTTTTGAGTCCCTTTGCTGGTCTCCAGTATCTCCACGTCTCTCTTGTACTGGGGAGCCCAGCACTGGACCCAGCACTCCAGGTGTGACCTCACCAGGGCTGAGAACAGAATATCACCTCCCTCAACCTGCTGGCAATACTTTGATGCCGCCCAGGATACCAGTTGCCTTATTTGCAGTAAAGACCCATAACTGGCTCATGTTCAACTTGGTGTCCACCAGGACCTCCAGGTCCTTTTCTGCCAGCCTGCTTTCCAGCTGGGTGGCCACCAGCACATACAGGTGTCTGGGACTGTTCCTGCTGAGGTGCGGCTTGGCAATTCTTCTTGTTGAACCTCGTGAGGTTCCTGCTGGCCCGTTTCTCCAGTCTGTTGAGGTCTCTCATCAGCAAGACCCTTTGGTCAATTAGCCACTCCTCCAGTTTGATGGCATCAGAAAACCTGCTAATGGTATACTCTGCCTGATCATCCAGATCGTTAATGAAGATGTTAAATAGGACTGGACCCAGCATTGGCCCCTGGGGTACACCGCTAGTGACTGGCTTCCAACTAGACTTTGTGCCACTCATCACCACCCTCTGGGTCAGGCCATTCATCTGGTTTCTAATACAACCCAGAAAGCCAGGAAAGCTGGGAGCTTGGAAGGTCACTGCTCTGACCTTCTTCTCTCAACTGCGATGAGACCATCACTCAGCGTTTTCTCCAGCTGGGTTTTTGCAGACCTCCAAGGATGGAGGTGGGTTGAGCCACTCACCCTCAGCCCTCCCTCAGCTGTCCCCAAGGTTTGCAGGCTACCATACCTCGTGTTTTCTGACTTTCTGCTCATACACTGGTGGAGGAAAAGGTAGTCCTGGGGGGCACTGGCAGAGAGGGTGCTCTGGAGGTGGCTGGCGGGCGAGTCGAAGGTGAACAGGGTGGGCTGGCTGGAGTGGGACGGCGCTGAGGACTTGCGCTCTCGCAGCAAGTGGTGGCTGGCACCGCTCAGCTCTGCTGGGGACGACCGCGGCGCGTGGTTAATGGAGGCGATGCTTCTCAGGGTATCTGTGAAGGGAAAAAACACACCGGTGAGTGGCTGGACGCACTGACCCACAGCTTGTGTTCCCAGGATTTTCTTTACTTAAATGTTCTGACATTTACGGAGGTTGGTGGGGTTTGCTTGTGGCTCATTATTTGCTGATGCGCTCAGCAGCAGGCTCCTCCACGTGGAGCGCATGCAATTATAGGTACTATGTAGGGAAATAAATATTTTATCATATTTTATCATTTTATCGTATTTTATCATGTTTTATCACATGCTTAGCGGTTTGCAGGGATGTCTGGGGGATGTCAGCCCAATGAAAAGGGAGCTCAGTGTGTTGTTAAACCTGATTAAAAAGGAAAAGGAAGAGAAGAGTTTTCACATCGCAGTTTCTGCTTCTGTCTTGTCTTAGAGACCTTTTGCAGGTGGCTTTAGAGATGTGATTTAAGTCATCCCCATCCCTCTGTGTAAGGGCATCACTGCTGCCCTTTTACAGCTGGCTAAACCGAGGCACAGGGTAGGAATGTGGATGTACATAATGACAGCAGAAATTAAAAATATTTACATGTTCCCCAATTCTCTACTAATTTTGTGACATTAAAAGAGTTCCTGCTGTTTTCTGCTAATAAAATGGGATGCAGACCCAAGGTGTGACTCCTAGTACCTGCTCCTCTTGCTCAAGGAGAAATACACTTTAAAGTATTAAATTCATTTCAATGGAGAATATCCCGGAGGTCAGGAATAATCACTTGGCTACTCCAGCCCTCTAAGAAGTTTTCTCGGATGAATTTTTACAGCCAAGCTGTTAACTCCCATTACAAAAAACCAAACCAAACCAAAAACAAAAACAAAAAAAAAAACCACCAAAAAAAACCAAACAAAAAACCCAAACCCTAGAAAACCCACAAGGTGCAGAATATTTCAGGAAAGCTGATCCATCTCTGGCTGCAGAAGACCATGCAGAAATCCATGTATGGTCTCCTGGCACGTGAAGACCACTTGTTGTGGTTCACTGAAGTCACCCTTTATAACAGCTGTGATTTACACTTATTTGGTGCTGATGAAAAACATGGAAAAAAACCCAAACCCTAACAAAAAGGCCATCTTTCCCTGGGTAATTCCACCCATTTTCTGGCCACCACTGATTTAAGGATTCCTCTCAGTCTTCTCCCAACACAATGTCCACCTGCTCCTCAAATTTGACTTCAGACACCCATAAGTGAACCTACTCCAACACAGGGACCACGCGGATTTTACAGATTTCCAACCTCTTATTTCCATTCCTTCCCTCAAATCCCAGATCTGACCAGAAATTTGGGGCTTGGCTCTGATATGCTGCAGAAAAATGAGTTCTCTGTGAAATGGCTGTTGTGGCTCGGACAAGGAGATGCTCCACACAGGGTGATTTTTCACCGCCTTCTGAACTGTGTCAAGATACAAAATCAATCTGTCTGCCGCTCGTTCACCGTCGCTACATTTTTTTTCCTGCTGTTACTGCAAACTTCACCCAACGCAGAAAAAGTACATTAATAAAAGCCAAAGAGCGTGGCTTGACTCTGTTGTTTGGCTTGTGCTAAACACAGAAAGGATCAATATTTAACATTGACATTAATGGTGGGGGATGAGAGCTTAAAACTCTGATTCCTGCCTTCTTTGCATGAGCATTAAAGATCCCCTGGTGCTTTTCATGGGAGTAAATGGCTGTCTTGGTGTCCTTGGACAAAACAGTGCCTTGACCCTCATTCTTATTAAATATTTATCCCATAGCAATGCAGACTGATCCCCATTGGAAAAGAAGTCTCGAGAGCTCTATGCATCCCAAATCTTAGTCCCAAATCAAGTGATTTGAGGTCAACCAGCGTGGTAGAGCCCATACCCTTGTTGCTGGCAAAACCAAGGGGGCTACACTCAAAGTGCCTCTCAGGAACAGCCCCTCAGTCTTGCTGCCTCCTGAATCATGGCCAAGAATTGCCCATGACACTGGTCTTTGTCTAAGACACTTTCAAGGATGGCGCGACGATGGCAAGTTGGTGTTGTGTCACCATCTCAGCACAAAGGTTGCCTCTGGGGACAACTGTGAACTGTGCTGGGTTGGGACCCCCTCCAACAAAAGAAAATAAAAAAGCCACAACAGGCCAAAATACACCTGGGAGCTAGAAATCACAACTTATTTGTGCCAACACAGCCTCAGTGGAGAGCTGGGGCTGCACGGAGGACGCGATCCTCAGCATCACACTGGGGCACAGTACATTAAAATCACAACACTTTGAGGAGCCCAGTGAATCCCACATTGCCAGGAAACCCTAATCTTTTCCCAAAAATCAGTCTGAGTTGGGGAAACCGGAGACCGCAGCACGAAAGACGAGCTCATTGAAAGCAGGATGAATTACTTCGTGGTTACTCCGACCACATAAAAGAAAAATGGGAACCAAGGGGACCAAGCAGCAATGCCTGGTAAAAGCACGTCGTTTCCCTGGGGGAAGCCACTCTATCGACGTCTGGATCGATTTTCAAAATGAATTCCCAGCTCGCTTCCCGCAGCGACCCGGCCACTGAGAGCATTAGCAGGAGTGAATTCAAGACTCATGCACTCCATTACATCTGCGAGATGAACTCCGTAATAGCAGGTGAGAGATGGATTGTTCTGTGGGCCTGGGAGGGTATTGCAAGGGCTGCGAAGATAAATCCTGTGGCTGCAGAAGGGGACTGCTAAGATTGTTCTGTATTTTTTATGTTTGGGGTTTGGTTTGGTTTTTTTTTCACTAGATAAAAAGGGCAGCTCATGCGGCCAGGTCACACACTGATGATGGGTCCTGTTGGGGGCAGAAAAGGAGGCAAGAAAAGAAATGGAAGCAGAAAAGTAGTATTTGATGACTAGTACATGCTAAAAGGAAAAGTCAAGACACTTGCGCTCTCGTACTGGCTTGAAATGGAGAGAGGTCATTGTGAGGGTAAGGCATACAGGGTGAATTATGAGCCAGAGGTCCCAAAGACATTTCAACTCGCCACGCTGCAGTGCCTGGCTCCCAAGAGATGAGGACCAAGGCTCCTTTCCTGTGCTCATGCGGGGCACTTACTGAAAACCTCCTTGGGGTCCCATCCAGATGCCTCTGGGCATTTTCCCTACTGGCATCATGACCAAGGATGCTCAACTCAATCCAGCCACGAGCCAAAAAGAATGACGCCTCTCCAGCCCTCATGGACATCCATGGGGCATTCATTATCATCCATGGATAAATCCATGGCCCTCCTTTATTTAATAGCACAGATGTAGCCTTCAAATCCCTTGGCTTTATGTCGAGATCTTGAGTTTATGTTGAGGGAATTTATTAAATACAGACAAGGAGGGATAAGATCCTGTTCCAGTTTCTATTGCCATTCCCAGGGGGATGGAGTTAAGGTTATGTAGTGGGGCCATGTGGGAAGTGTCATCTTAACCTCACGTTTCCTGGCCGGTTCTCCTCCGTGTTCAGGGAATTGGACTCTCACGGTCTGGAAAAGGCGTTGTTAAACGCCCACAACTTAAAATTTGATGTCAGCAGCATGGTTTGCATGCATACATCTTGCTGGGCTTGTGCTACAGCTGTTGTGCTGGTCACTGCAAGAAAGCAAGCCAGAGGCTTGGTGGGGACAAGCCAGCACAGCCCTGCAAAACCCCATGATGCTGGACAGGCTTCGGTCAGCCGAAGGCTCGGCACTCACCAGTCCAGGTTAAGATGTGACTTTTTGGCCATGTGTTGCAGCAAAGGGGGAAAACCCCTCTGTGCAGCTCCATCCCCAAAGCAAAAATACACAACTGCATGACCGGCAACAGGACAGACTAGACTGGGCGCCAGGATTTTTTTTATGAATGTTCTTAATCCCCCAAGGTGGTATTTCCCTCCTTGCTGACAGCTCTGAATTCCCTTGCTCAGAGCACTCGACTATTGCTGTGTGCACATAGCTTCACACAGTGTTCCTGGGCTTATCGGAGTGAAAGAATTACTCAGCCTCCTTTGGAAATTGTTGCTCACAACAGCCTCTTTCACCGGAGCCACAATGTCCTTTTTCCCTGCCTGGAGGCAGAGGCTGGGACCACAGCTCCCTGTATCCCATGGACTTGAAATGATGCTCCTGGGAAGGCGGTGATTTTTGGGTGTAGCTAAATTCCCGTGCTCCCATCGATGGTCACAGCAAAGGTTTGCTTGGCATTCCTGAGTGGCACGAAATTCCTGGTGATGCCCACACCACATTGGCAAGGGTGAGCTGGTCCATGGGAACTCACGAATAAGGGCTCCTCGGATCTGCCCTGGCAAATAAGGCCATGAAATACCTTGGACCACGCCACTTACTTCATGCCAGTTAAAATTTATGGCCAATGAGATTTTTTTTCAGGAGACAATAGCAGAAATCTACTAGAAATAATCCCTAGGAGGGTGTGGGGCTCATGCGCTATTGTCCTCCCTGCTCTTTGGAGCAGCTCCATCATTTATTAGCAAAAAAAGGGGGAACCTTCTCCCATGGGAATCTGCCTGCACCTCCCCTTTCACTGCCAGTTCACTCCTCGAGCAAAAATAAAATAAAATAAAAATTTAAAAAAAGATAAACAACCCTACCAAAACAAGCCCTCTGCGTGCTTCTCCTGGCAGGGAGAGAACAAAAGGCATGTCCGATGGATGAGTCACCATGTCACCGTGCTGCCAGGAGGCCCTGGGATGCCACAAGCGTGAGTGCGGCACACGAGGAAGGTTTATTTACTGAGCTTTCCCTATCACCTCCGAGTTGGATGGCATTTGGAAAACCTGTGTCAG
>WKFP01015136.1:767707-780926 GCA_011057875.1 Pterocles orientalis
GGGGGGAAGATGGGGACAGGGGGTTCTGGTACAGCCCTGAATTTCTTGCACGGCTTCAGGTGAGCCTGGCATGCTCAGACAGGCCAATATCAGCTCCACCAACTGCAAAAACTGAAAGAGAAGACAAACGGAGTCATTAACCCTCATGGGTGCAATAGCGCGTCCCTGAACCAGCAAGCAAAGCAGCCCCAGGGGTCAGTGTGAGCAGGGGTCAGTTCATCCCCAGAAAACATGCCCTTAGGGATGGACACTCAAAAAAATAAAATAGTTTGGCTTGTTTTTCCCTCTTGCTGGAAGTTCAGCTCTCCCTTTTCCATCTCTGTAGCCTTTGCTCTCAAAAAAAAGCCTCTCTGCAAAGGTTTTCCATGCATTTTTTTTTTTCTAAATTTAGGGGTATTTCATCATCTAAAGAAGTCCTGAAGGCAAAATCATTTTTAAGATGTTGAGGGTAAAATGCAAGAAGAAAAATCTCTGCAAGCGATGGGAGGATTGTGCCTCGCACAGCTACTTTCTACCTGGCCTCTGTCACACCAGCGCTCCAGCAAAAACACAAGCTGCTCAAAACGCCATCCTGGATCTCTCTGCTCATCATTAAAAAGCTGAGTCCTGCCCATTAGGCAGTCTATTAACAGTGCTCAGTGAAAGCAGAGAAAGAAAAGGTCTCTTCCAGGGAGATATTCTCATTGCCATGAGGTTAAAAATGCCTGTGACCCCCAAAGCTTGATGCATTCAGAAATCATGTGTTCACCTTCAATAAAGGTCTTCAGCATTGGCTAAAACCTGGAGGTTTGTCTCTTCCTCTTCTTTTAAGATGTAATGATGGCAAAAAGGACTTGGAATGTATTCCCTACACATCGCCATAAATCAAATAATATGCTAATGCTATTAACATGGGACCTTGCATCGCAAATGACTTATAATCGTATTCTCTTTCGAAATACTAGAGTTTCATTCTAAATTGGTCTCCACAGCAACCAGAAGCAAACTGGAATAATGTCAGATGAAAATCTTGGTGGCTGGGCATGGCGAACGAGAAATTTCACAGCAGGGATGGAGGGGAGAGCCGTGAAGATGGCTCAAGCCCACCATGGTTGTGGATGTGGAAGCTGTGGATGCTCCATCCCTGGAGGGGTTCAAGGCCAGGCTGGATGAGGCTTTGAGCAACCTGGGCTAGTGGGAGGTGTCCCTGCCCATGGCAGGGGGGTTGGAACTGGATGATCTCTAAGGTCCTTTCCAAACCAAACCATTCCATGATTCTATGATCTTCCACCCAGCTAGTTACGACCTGTGATAAACAACACAGGGACAGAATGAACCAGAATGTCCAGGAGGATCTCAAAGCATCCTGATGGAAAAGGGGTGAGCAGACATGAGGTTCATGTAGACATGAAGCCTGAGGAGGCTTTCTTGGTCCTCCTCCCCACAGATATTTTCTAAATGGCCCCAGGGGAGAACCATATGACAACTGGTTTCGTTCATGCTAAATCAGTTCCCATCTGTTGAGCTCAAATCTGGCTATTTGTAAATGGCCTGAAGGAACATACCTCCTGATCACAGGCCAGACTCCCATATCTTAAGGTTGCACAAGCATAGACCAGGAAGAAGGTGTTTGCTGATGGCTTCCCTCTGTTAAAACAGGGGATGCTGCTCCTTCCTTCACCTCATCTTCTCTGCTCACAAGCTCGCCACGACGGGCCCTGTCTCCCATGAGGATCTAGAATGGGGAGGACTTGCAGCATCCTCTGGCCAGTGCCCACCAGCTGATTGCATGGTTTCCCCCCACTGAAAACACTCCCCAAACCCATTTGAAAATGAACTGAGCTTTGTTCTGTTATGGCTGGAAAGCTACTGGTTAGAAACCACCTCTGATTTCCCATGAAAATGTTTTCCCAGCTGCTTCACTTGTCTTCCCTGCACTTGTTTCACTCTGCGGTCAGGGTTACGGCAGCAGGCACATTGTGATCCTGATCTTAGTTGGGGCTTCTTGGCGTTCCTCTAATAAAATGAGTATTAGCAATGTGGCCCACAAAAATGTCTTTGAAAGCAATGTCAGAAAGTGGGAGGTGTCTTGCTTGAGAACGGCTGAGAGTTCAGGCAGTGAAAAGAAAACAGCCCCGACCAGTCCCTTGGTTCTGTTTGTAATTATCTGGGCTCCGGTGGGTGTTAAAACATCTGTACTGGTTTGGCAGGGACGGGGGAGCGCCGCTTGTGCCAAAGGCAAGAACTGGCGTGGGTTGAAAGCAGCACGGCGGTAGGTTAGCATGGTATTTGTGCTCAGGAACATGAGGCTGGAAGCCTCTCCCACAGGCACTTTTGCGTTAGGGTCAGCCCCAGCCCTGTCCCCACATCCCCTGTCCGCCATGGTTTGTACCCCTCCAGGACCATCCCAAGAACTGAAGGTGGTTAAAGGAGATGCGGGGTTGGCTGGAGTCCTGAAGCCTGCTGGGCTTAACATCCCACTGGACTTGGGTTGCCATCAGTTCAGCTCCACGTTATGCTCTTGCATTTCTTATCTCTGTGCATGACCGTTTCCACCTGGACACCCTCCATCTCCCCGTCACATCTGGTTGCAGACAAACAAATCTCTCCCCACTGGATATTTCTGCACAGAGCAGCGGGGCAAGCTCCCAGCATGGATGCTGCTGTTTGAACCTAACCTTGTGCACTAAAGCACGGACTGGTTTTGTGGTTATCTTTGATGCACGGCAGCAGTAGAGCTGGGTTTAGTGGGGCAACGGAGCGTGACGTAGAGCTTGGTCCTCAGGAGACTTGGGCAAGGCAGATTTATCACAATCTTCTCAAGGGCAACATTTTTTGATTTTGGCATTCCTCATCCCCTGGCTCAGGAATAAAACGTCCTCCAGCATCCGAGGACCACAGCAAAACCTCTCTCTCCTGATTCTCTCTCATGAGTTGGGAACCATCCCATGGGCTTACTCAGCAGCTCCTCACCCTCCTCTTCCTCACTTCAACACAGCTCACAAAGTGGGGTGAGCCCCTCCTCAAGACCCAGAAGATCCAGATGACATTATCATCCTTGTGGCTGTGCCCATCCTTGCGCGCACCACAGATGGTACCAGCACCCAGACCAAAATCTGCATCTTCTTACCCGGTGCATCGCCCCTGCTTCGCGCTTGGCTTCGGGCCAGCTGAAAATGTTCTGACATCCTCCAGCTGGAAAATGCCATTTAATCAACATAGGAGCTTGCCAAGGGATCGCTTGCAGCCAGAAATTACAAGAAACCTTCAGAGGATAAAAGTGAATTTTAAGTAAAAGGGAAGAAGGTCAAGGTTTCAATTCATTCTCATCAGAGTGGATTGGTTTTTGGGGGTGGATTGCCCTGCTTTGACTGAAGATAACCATCACGCACTTTTTTAGATACAAAAGTGCAATTTTAAGTGTGAGTCTCGTTTTTTTTTTTTTTCCTGAAATTCATTTAAATTCAGAAGGAAAAGGTGTGAATCAAAATTGACGCGGAAAGCGGATGAAAATGGATTCCAGTGAGAGTGAAAATGAACACGCTGAATTTTTACCACCTCTAAAGTGGAGTTTGCGATGGGCTTGTCACCCGCTCCACTCAATGCCAGGGCAGTGTTCCCCCAGCATCGGCTTGCTCAGACTCCGTACATTCCACTTCTGAGAACTCTTCCTTCCTCTCAAGAATGGTTTTTTAATTTTTTTTTTTAATTACCTACATGACCCACGCCCGAACTTGGTTTATTTGGCTGCTCAAACAGATCTGGATGAGATCCAACACTTGGTGCCCCTCTCACCCCTATCACAGAGTCCTTCAACCATGGGATGAAAAGTGGTTTGTAACAAACACGCAGTGCATTGGATCCATTTCTTTCTGCAGATGCTGGGAGAAAAAAAAACGTGATATAACAGATTTTTGCTATGACCACAGGAATGCAGGAATTACCAGGATCAGACCAGACCAGAAGCCAGCCTGCTCCAGCTTCCCATCTCCAAACGCTTCAGAGACAGCTGGGAACTTCACAGGGATCATTCATGCAGCAACACACCCGCAGGGAAAACTGATTTGTACCTCACTTCATCATTTATAAACCTTACGAAAGCAAATATTTCAACTTGTCTCCTACAACGGAGGGCATTCATGCACTCATGGTAGTATTAATACTTTAAGCTGCTTTCTCTATAAAACCACTCTGTGTAGTGCAGGTCTGCGAACACAGGGTTGGTCTTCCCTTCAAGCTGCACCAGGAGACACCAGACTGTAGCGTGTGTTCTCATTACTGAGATATGTCGGTGGATTTTTTATTTTTTTTTTTACTGCAAGAAGTACTGGTTGTCCAGGGCTGGGACATCATGGACTTATCTGCCAAAAAATATTAGTGGCAGGCAGAGGACAGGGTGGTTCTTCCAGACAGGGGCCAAAGACATTCAAAGCATTTGCAAGTCTGTACTCTGAGTTCTTCTTAAAGGCAGCAGAAACGGTGGAAGTGAGTTTCTGGATCTCTGCCCCTCAAAAGGAGCTATGCTGATGCTAAAGAACAGATATAATGGTATTTAAACCTGTAATAAAGCTGTAAAAGTGTGAATGAGCTTAAACTGAAAATCATGAACCCACCCCTTTCTTAAGACTCATAGAATGAAGTTTGGGGATGTGGAAAAGCCATGGGAGTCAAGAAGATACTTAAAAAAAAAAAAAAAAGTGAAGATGGAAGGGTCACCACAGTGCTCTCCAGGAAAGACAAAGTCTTCTGCTCTATCGGGATTTTTTTTTCGGACAAGTCTCAAGAGAGGAAGGCAGCATTTTCACCTGGAAGATCGCGTGTTGACCAGGTTGTGACCCTAACACTAAGCATCAAAGCAACCAGCCGCTAGCAAAAAGCCTCATCGCAGGATTTATGGATTTCAAGTGGGTATTTGAAAGACTTCTTCACGACTCATTTGAGAGCAATGTGAACTGTTACGGCAAGCCAGCAAAAATAATTACCATCATAAAGGCAGCACATACATACATACACAGGCAGCAAGGTCAAACAAGGTGGTCGGCAGGGCAGGTGATCCGCGTGAGATAACGGTGAGGATGGAGCCGGGGGCAGTGCAATGGCCATTCACTACACTTTTACACGTGGTGAAGTATTTGCAAGTGCCCCGACGCCTGGCCAACACTTTGAAAAGAGGATCCGTTGTCAGTTATGAAAAAAAAATTAGCAAATGCAATGAGTCACTCAACTCCAACTTACTTTCAAAAGCAACGGCATAAAAGAACAGGGGCAGTTCATATATTTGGCAGTAAAATGATGGAAGGCAGTCATACCAAAAATTGGCAAGGAGCAGCTCTGTTGGCCAGGATGGTATTTGGTCATGAGGAACTGAAAGAACACATGATGACATTTTTGAGGTGAAATGTTATTTTTCCATCCTAATAAACAGATATACAAGGTGGCAATCAATCAAAGGTGCAAACGAGTCAGACACATTCCTCGGCATGTGACAACGACCCAGTAAGTATGAAAGGAAGCTGAATCGCCAGTATGGGCTGAGATGTGCCAGAGCTTCACCACCTGCCGTGGAGCAGCTGGAGGACTATGAGGGACATCACACATAGCAAAAAAGAGGGTAAGAAAACATGAGTCTGGACTTATGCAGAGCCAAATGGTATCAGACAATCATGGGCTCAGAGAAGGCAATATCTCGTCTCATGCTCTGCCCTCCCACCTCCTGGTAATGCTAACAGGGAACAACTCCAGTTTTAGCTGCTGGGATCGATGAGGCATCTCAGCTCCTCACCATACTCTGAAGCCTGGTGTTTCCCTGCAGTGCACGTTCATAAAAAACCCAGCATCACAGAATATTTGGGTTGGAAAGGATCTCTGGATATGGTCTAGTCCAATCTCAAAGCAGGGGCACCTGCAGCAGCTCAAGCCTGTGTCCCATTGGTTTTTGAGTATCTTCAAGGATGGAGACTCAAGTTGGGGTGTTTTTTCATGCTTAACTATAAGTATTTGCTTCTTCTCTGTGGCTTGAAGTGATCATAAGCACAGACCAACAGTTAAGTTGCTCCTTGAATGCCTGGTGGAAGCAGTAACACCCTCCTAGGTCTGACTCCCAGAGAGAGAAGCAGCAGGTTGAGGGCAAGGGGGGAACAGGAGAGAGAAATTACATCTCACTTTCTGGGGGTTCCAACATAGAAAACATATGGACCTGTTGGAGCGAGGCCAGAGGAGACCCATGAAGATGGTCCAAGGGCTGGAGCACCTCCCACATGAGGACAGGCTGAGAGAGTTGGGGTTGTTCAGTCTGGAGAAGAGGAGGCTCCGGGGAGACCTTCCAGCACCTTCTAGAGCTGAAAGGGGGCTACAGGAGAGATGGGGGGGCTCTGGGTCAGAGGCTGGAGGGATAGGATGAGGGGGAATGATTTTAAGCTGAAAGAGGGGAGATTGAGATGAGATCTGAGGAAGACGTTTTCCTGTGCGGGTGGTTTGACACTAGTCCAGATTGCCCAGAGAAGCTGTGGATGCCCCATCCCTGGAGGGGTTCAAGGCCAGGCTGGATGAGGCTTTGAGCAACCTGGGCTAGTGGGAGGTGTCCCTGCCCATGGCAGGGGGGTGGAACTGGATGATCTTTAAGGTCCTTTCCACCATTCTGTGATTCTGTGATTCTATGATTTTCTTGGACAGTCTAATTTTTCATCAAGTTTTTCAGGAGCTGTGGCCAAATGTCTCTTTTAAGACCATTCCCAGCTTGGAGGGAGCAGGTACCACCACCGAGCTGCCTCTGTCAGCAAATGGCAACAAGTAGAAGAACAGATGCTTGACCAACATGTCTATGATGCCTCGATGATGAATTCCTTTGAGCAGAGGCTGCCTTTATGCTCAGTGCTTGTGCAGCACCTAGCACAGCAGAAGACTGGTTTCTTGCCTACATCTACACTGTGAGGGACTCTCAGAGATATTTTCAACCTTCCCGGAGAGAGCTGAGAGACGGCCAGGGCACGCATGTGGATACGGGCATCCACGGATCAGGTGTAACCCCACAGTCCAAGTAATAAATCACCAACGTTACAGCTCTGACATTGTACCACACTAAATAATGCAGAAGTATGTTTGAGAAGCAGGCAGTAATTATAACCCAAGCATAGAAACCATCTAGGGAAGAAGTGTTATCTTTACAGATAAAATCAGTAATAAAGGCTACTGCATTCATAAATAAAAATCAGTCTGGAACCAAACCCTGAGCGGTGCCATGGAAAGTTCACAGCAATCGACAGCTTCACGGCTCCGTCCTGCTCCGCGTGCCTTCGCTCAGAGGCTTTAAAGGCTTTAGAAAGCTTTCCCCTTACTTGTGTTCGGTTTTAATTGGAAATATAAAGCAATACAAACGAGTAAACAAACAGGCATTGGGGTCCGGGAAATGAGAGTCTAAATCTGTCCTGGCTTTTATCAGCTTTTAAAAGCAGTGCTCAGGGCGTATAAACCATGTTCCCGATCAAAGGTTTGGAGGGAACAACGTGAAATAGGTGGAGGGAAGAAAAGGGAAAATACATCGGCTTAGGAGGGAAAAAAGAGTCATGCTGTAAAAAACTGCCTGAAATTATCTGCTGTGCAGGTCACTTTGATTTTCTCCATTGTCCTCCAACTTGCTCACACGCACATTTTGAGGAACGTCATGTTTCCCAGCCTGGACCCTACGTGTTGGGCATGACCACCAGGTCCACGTCCCGTCCCAACGCCCGAGCAGCTTTGCAGATACGGCGTACAGCTCCATGAACCTCACCGCAGCACGGCTGGGGCACGTGGGCTAAAACAGCCCCAGGACCCCCCTGGGAACACAAATGCAGGCAAAGCTGACATGAGTTTCCTCCCAGCTGGCCGACACCCAAAATGCCTCCCTCCCTCCCTCGGTTTTGCTCAGACAGTGCCGCTTTGCCGGTTGCTTTGCTCCAAGCCCATCAGCTGTTTTTGTTTCCAAAGGCTTTGCGTGGCTTTGCTTTTTGATGTGATGCTGACACTGTCTGCCACACTCGTTTCTCCACGGTCAGTAAGTCATCCTAAAAATTCCTCAGTGCCCATTGAACTAATGGGACTGACCTGACGCATACAGGGCTCATAGTGATAAAAGCCAATTATAAAATGAAGAATTTTTTTAAAAATGGGTTTCTGGTTCTGGGTACCTGGCCCGGGAGACAGTCCTGGGCAGAGTTGAGAGTTATGAACGCAGCTTGCCAACTTCTGCTGGGAAACCTGTGCTGGAAAAGCTGGGCAGTACTTTTTGCTCTAAAAAAACCTAAAACCCAAGCCTCTTGAACTTCATATTTCTTCCCTCTCTTCCCAGCTCAAATCCCAGCCTCAGCTCAGCAAACCCAGTGGGACTTGGGCCAGTAAAGGGCAGGATTTTCCCCAAAGGCCCCAGTACTCCAGCTCCATATTTATCTTCAGAAGAGGCCAGTCGGATACCCTTGTGCTGGGCGCCTGCTGGGAAATGGTCACGAAAAACTGGAATATTTGGCAGCTGGTCTTTTTTGAAAGCTGAGCATAAATTTTCTTGTTTGTTCGTTGACGGTTTTATTATTTGCAGCGAGATAAGAGCATTCTTTGCCTGTAAACCTGGTGCTCCCACAAATGGCTGCATCGTCTGCCAGTTCCCATCAATGCTGGGTAGGGTTAAAGGGGGGCTCAACTAACACATATTTCCTGGTAGTCTCTCTGGAATGGCAAAATTATGAGTTTGCAATCACAAAGCTGGCAGATCTGCTGGGTTTTTTCAGCCCTCCATCTCCAGAGTGTCCACAGCCCCCACCCCTCAAAAAATCTAAATTATAAAATCCTAAAAATTTCTAAATTCACAAATCCTGAAGAATATGTTCATCCAGCATTGCAAATCTCGGACATCCAGTTGCATCAGAGCCCCTGAAGCCAGAATGTTGTCTTTCTAATCATCCAGATACCTTAAGAAATTTCTTTCTGGTTTCTAAAGCCCTCTGCATCCTTGCTTCAGTCTTTTTCTTGGCACCCAAATGGGCTAGAAATCTGCTCTTGGTATTAAGGACAGTGACCACCACAGCAGCGCAATGCTGACTCTGGTCCTGCAGTGGTAGCACATGATGAAGAGTTGAGTGCAGCAAGAATGTATGGAAGAATAGTAGGGGTTGACCCTCATCTGGTGTAAATGAAATGATGACAAATGACACCATTTGAAGATCCAAATATCTTAAAGATCTTGACAGCAATCCTGAGATGGGTGGGATTCATCTCAGCAGCATTTTAGGAGTCTACAAGGTGGATGTCTCCACCTGAGCTCGTGAGTCCTGGTTCCCTGTGAAGCCAAGGGAATGGAATGGGCACTTTTAGGGTGCAAATTGATTGCCTCATTTTAGACAGCCTTTCCCACCTTCTCCCAAAAAGTGAACAGATTATAACCACCATCACACCCCTTGCTCAATGACACCAATTCCTTCTCCAAAATTCCCATGAAACCCCTGCAAAGAGACCCTGATGGGGTTGGTAGAGATCAGCAATGATCTCTCACTGTTTCTGTCTTCTAGGAAGCAAACTCTGGGTCTTCAGTGGCTCTCTGCTCTTCAGCAGATTCATTAGCACCTGAACGAGCTCATCTCCGAAAGGAAAGAGGGGAAAAGGGGGGGGGGGGGGGGAAGAAAAAAGGCAGCAGACACTTAACTGCTCTCAAGCTGCTCCCTTGTGCCAAGACCACTCCATCTCCAGTATTGTTTACACTGAAATAAAAACTGAAGAGTGTCAGATCTTAAAATAACTTGCTGTTTGTGGAGCAGGAAAACCAGGGTCAGGGAAGTTTGGAACAAATTTAAAGAGGCAGGGTGACTAAGGGATGAAATGGGGCTGAGTCAAGGAGGTGTTTGCATGCACCTGAAGTTCAGCCGTGAGCCTGGTGCAAAGTGAGTTGGGGTTGCTGGGTCTCCCCCATCCATTCCAGTGAGGCTAGGTCAAGCCTGGGGCCAAGACGTGACATCTGCATTTGTCCTCCCAGAGTGAATCTGCAGCCACAGCTGTTTCCCCCATTAGGAAAATTCAGCACATGGTAGAGAAGGAGGAGTGGGACTGACCCAAATGCCCTTGAGGTGTGCAACCAGTGGGTCTGGATGTGCCATATGGTGTTGAAAAAGGAGCTCCATGATGCTGAGTGCAGAAAATATTGATGGGAATGCTGAGGAAAAGGCTACATCTATACACACAGCAGGATGCTGGGTGAGAGGAAAGGGTTCGAGGCTCATGGACTCCACACTGCTGACCCCACGCAGGCCACTTCCAGGTCCCAAACACAGCAGGGGACATTAGGTCTTTGGGTAGGTGAATGAGACATGGGAAGAGGGGATACATGGAGAGAACCCAACCAGATCTGCCCCATTGACCCCATGGGTCAAGCTCAACACAACCATGATCTTGCTCATCACTTGTCGTACAGTGTTGTACTGTCTGCTGGGGGACAGACTGGCCTCCAAGTGAGGTGACATCCAAACACAACCCATCCCAGAGCTTAAAGATGAAGTCAAGACCAACTGACTTGAGTGGACTGAAGCTGAAGGGTCAAGTCCTGGCCCAGTTTGAGGGCACGAGGCTCTGCAAGGGGCTGCCTGCTTGGCTGCCCTTAGGTGGCAGCGCTGCCTGCAGATACCGAAACACAGCACATCAGGGCCCGGGTGCTTTCAGGGACACAAGGACACCCTCACATCTCCCTCTTTGTCCCCACTTCTCAACTCCCATTCCTCAGTCCCTGGCACTCTCCCCAATGCAGGGTTTACAACTCATCCAGGGCACATGCATAGAAGGAAGGAAGCGTGTGCTGGGCACAATAGCAAGGAAGTACCTGGCCTTGTGGCGGTCATTAGTGCTTCCCCTCTGCTTTGGTTCCTCCTGGCCAAGGGAGAGGAGGCGGCAGCGGGAAAGTGGGGGCTAACCCAGCGTCATCACCTTGCGTGGGCTCACTGGTTCTCCGCTGTTGCATGCAGGGACGGTGAACACTTGTGATCCGGGGGTGTTTGGGGGAGGTCGGCGGTATACAGCGTGCAAATGTATGTTTTTACTCTAGTCTTGCTCCCTGCAGGCTCTTCACTGAGCTTTTGGCAGCTCCTATCCTCCCAACAACTCTTCAGGGGTATCTTTGTGATGTTTTTTCTCCAGCCCACCTCGAGCTCCCTTTGCTCAGCAAACACCCATGCAAACCTGGCTGCAAGGAACCGGCACGGCGAGTAGCATTGCTGGTCTGATGCTGGGACCAATGGTTTTTGGGGATAAGAAAGGAGGGAGCAAGAGCAACACGGGCTCATAGCCCAGACCTGCAGGCAGCCCGTGTGAGCAGGCAGCAGGCTGGGGAGCAACCAGCCAGTGACCCATATGGGACCCCCAGCCAAAGCAAGTCAAGTGGGTATTAAAGCAATAAATTAAAGCACTTGCTCTCATGGTCTGGAAGGGGTTAACCAGTGGAGGGCCTGGGGCAGCATCAAGCCAGAGAGAATCACAGTGGAGATCGTGCACCTGAGATGTAGGAGATTTCACTGGTGTGAGCGGAAAGTCACCGGTGTCTGAGGGCTGATCCAGCAAACTGCTGGAGTGAGCGCGGCTGAACTCAAGGAGGAATAAGAGACACTCAGCCCTCTATTAAACATTAATGCTTGGCTCTGACTTGCGTTTGGTGAGATGGTAAAAGCCTCGGGATTGCTGGGGATCGATCCCAGCCGTGATGCAAAAAGCCAGTGCCGAGCCTTGGAGTAAGGAGTGAGTCAGAGCCCAGGACTGCCCTGGTGCAGCCCCCTGGCAGAAAGCACGGAAATAAATAAAAGAAATAAAGTCCCAGATGGAGAGAAAAAAAAAGGAAGACAACATGGCCAGGCTGGATGGGAGAGGCCACCACTGCCAGACACAACCCATCAGGGCAGGAGCCCAGCGCCATCCTTTTCCCACGCCCCGCTCAACCTCTCCAAGCGACGGGAGCCTTCAGCTCAGAGAAAGGACATTTACTCAACCACAAATATTCCCTTCCCTGCTTCCACGGCTGGGTTAAAACTCTAGCACAGGGGCATTAATACGGTGCATGAATAAGCTCTTAAACTCTCCTGGGTGTTTGCTCAGCACCCATGAATCCAAGAGTGGAAGCCTGACCTCCTGCCCCATGGAGGAGGTGGAAGAAGAGCTGCAGGGAGGTGCTGGGGGTAAATTGGGGCAGAGTTAATAAAAATATTGACCTCCCCCAAAACAACTAACCTGTTCACAGGACCCCTGCAAGGACACACAAGAACGCATGGGGGTTCACAAGAAATTTAATTATCTGCTGCCGTAGCTGTGCCTACGAGTTGCATCAGGAATGGGACACGATAGGGTTTTGGCCAAAGCATCAGCTCCAGAAAGGGTTAATGGCACATGAGATATGTTTAGTGGGATTTTTTTTTTTTTTTTAAACTCCAACAAACAAAGCATATGAGAAAATCCAGTTCACAGCTGAGCCCTGGCCGCCTGCCCACTAGGGCAGGGAAAATGCAGATGGTTCGAAATACCCACGCGCCTGCATTCCTCCCGCAGCCCGTGGCTCAGGGTCCCTGGCAGGTCTCCCCCCATCCTGTTTGAGCCACCTGAGGTGACATCAGTGCAAATTACAGTGTAAAAGCCACGCTGAGGCAGGAGAAAATCTACTTTGCTCAAACCCTGCCAGCATCCCTGCACCCGCGGAGGAGCCGGGATCCTGCGAGGCTCCGCTTGTTCAAAAATAGTAATTAGCTCTCAAAGTAAATAGGTGTTAACAGAAACAAAGAGCTTCGCCGCAGTCTGGGTAAACACCTTCGAGTCCATTTAATTTCCCTTCTCGCCGCAGAGGTAATCGCACTGCTCTGCAATTATTTTCAGGTCGGGGAACGAAGCCACCGCGGCGACTTTGCAGAGCGGCCGCTCCTTGGTGGCACTGGGACAGCCAGCGGGACACACCGCTTCACTGACATTGAGGTCCCCGAGGCTGAAATGAGCTTCCTTTGAAAGAACCAGATGTACAATGCAGCCAGCGATCAGCTAAACCAGCACCTGACCGTAGTATGACGTTAAGCCGCCCTAAACTCCAGACTATTTCTTAATCCCTAAAGTTCCCCCGTCTAGACAGGACGTGAAGGACTAATGTGAAAACCAAGTGACAGAAAATTTACACTCTCCCCTCGAGCTGCAAACAGAAAGAAGCATCAAAGGGTACAAGTTTGTTTGGCCTTTTAATTTTTTTTTTTTTTTTTTTTTT
>WKFP01015136.1:784066-825209 GCA_011057875.1 Pterocles orientalis
GCCTTTTAATTTTTTTTTTTTTTTTTTTTTTGCTTTTTGGGAGCACGGACAGCACCCAAGCACAGTCCCGCGCTGGTGCAGAGGGTTTGCAGACAATTTGCATCACTGTGTGCAGCTGCCCTTGGGTTGCCTGTTTGCTTGCTGAATTGTTTTAAAAAGCAACCAAAAACCCCGTCTCTTCCTTCCCAGTGTGGGGAGCTGGTGAAATAGGCTTTTACCCAAATTGTCCTGAAAGCTAATGAGTTTTTCCTCGCCACCTGTGGGTTAAAAGCAAACCTGTGACAAGTGGAGCGATGAGGGGTGTCCCTTCAAGCAAGAGGTACCTCAGCATGTGATGGCAGCTGTCGTAAATGCCTTTGCCAATGATGGAGCACTTCCCCAGCCAGGATGAGAATATAACCCAGTGGGGAATAGCCTGGTCTTGGGGCTGGACCCAGGAGGGTTTTCAGGTCAGTATTTCAGGTAGCGACAGGATGGAGGGGTAATGGCTCTAAGCTGAAAGAGCGGAGATTTAGATGAGGTATGAGGAAGAAATGTTTTCCTGTGAGGGTGGTGAGGCAGTGGCCCAGGTTGCCCAGAGAAGCTGTGGATGCCCCATCCCTGGAGGGGTTCAAGGCCAGGCTGGATGAGGCTTTGGGCAACCTGGGCTAGTGGGAGGTGTCCCTGCCCGTGGCAGGGGGGTTGGAACTCGATGATCTCTAAGGTCCCTTCTTAGCCCAAACCATTCTGTGATTCCACGATTCTATGATTCTAAAGCAGTCACGTACCAGGGACAAGAACAACCAGAAAAATGTGCATGGTGGCTTCTCTGGCAGTTCCTGATCTTGTTCTGCCACACTGCTTGTCTTCTGGGAGAGGGAGGTTTAGTTAATTAATTGCTACAATTAGCATGGAGCTATTCCTGCCCATGATGGTTACCTTTTCCTCCCCTTTTTGATGCATCCAATTACTGACTCATTCATTCTCCAAGGCAGAGGCTACAACAAGGCACAGAGAGGCTTGAGGATGAGGGGGAAAAGTTTAAGAAAGAAATGTAAGAGGTCCCAAGCTCTATTTCTACCCAGGAACTGTCTGAATTATAGAATCACAGAATGGTTTGGGTTGGAAGGGACCTTAAAGCCCATCCAGTGCCACCCCCTGCCATGGGCAGGGACACCTCCCACTAGCCCAGGTTGCTCAAAGCCTCATCCAGCCTGGCCTTGAACCCCTCCAGGGATGGGGCATCCACAGCTTCTCTGGGCAACCTGTTCCAGTGTCTCACCACCGTGAAAACTCCTCATCCTATCCCACCCATCAATCCATGGCTTCAAGGAGGTGACGAGGAGGGAGCACAGAAATTATAAATATTGCTATAATTGTTTTCTTTATCATTCTAGTTGACCCATCAGGAAGGATGGGTGATGGGCTTCTGCACCCTAAGGTGGATGAGACTCCCAACCCCCATCATGCTGCAATGATCCCACAACCTCTCTGCCCAGCCTCGGGCTGCGGGTCCTTCAAACCAACATTATCTGCTTTGGGCAATCAATGATTTATTCGCCGTTACTTAGCAGGTACGGTGAAGGAAAGGTGAGCATGGGGGTCATCACTTTGGCAAGAACCAAGGCAAAGCACCAGCCCTGAATAATTCATGCTCCCTCTCTTCTGCAGCATCTGGACACATCTGCTGTGTTCGCCATCGCAGGCTTTTTCTCATCTGACTCAGAAAAAATCACACTTTGGCAGCCGGGTACTGTTTCAAGTGGGTACTTTCCCTGTAGCATTAACGAGCTGTGATTTTGTTACTAATAGGGATTTTTGTTCCTCTCTTGCTGATGTCACTCCATGATCCTGCAGGGAACAGCACTTGGATCTCTGCAGCCTGACGAGCCCTACGTCCCCTTTGGGACAGATGTACTTGCAAGTGGGAGATTGTTTTTCGTTTTGCTGCCCAGATTTATATTTCACTGAAGTCCAGTATCGATCCCACTGCTGCTGGGCTGAAAGCTCATTTTACTAAATGGGAAGAAAAACAGTTCCCCCCAGCTGATTGCACACAAAATGGAAAATCCTGCAACAAAAAAAAAAAAAAAGGGGCCTGAACAATTTCGCTGAACCTCGAGGACTGCGCTGCTGGCATTGGAACGGGATGTAATTTATTTAGCCTGACCTTTCCCTGCACGATTGTGCTGGCGGCATTATCAAGGATCCTTTCTACCACTTGTACACCCATTGCCAAGGTGACGTCCCGTTTCATGCGTCAGTCGGTGGAAGACCGCATCCGCGCTGCTGTGATGCTTTGTTTGCTGTCCTGCCTGACGAGCTCTTGGCAGGGTTTCAGCTCCCACGAATGGCAGCTGCTCTGCGAGGGACCAAAGCTGGAGGTTGCGATGGGGAGTTTTACACAGACAGAGCATGGGACTGTGGTCCCCTCAACGAGACTGGACCACGGATGAGATAAAAGCAAAGATGCCCAGAGGTGCTACCAGGTGTAAGGGGACCAGCAGGTGTTCCCACCTCATCTCACTTGGGATTTATGTGAGCCCTCATGGTGCTGGGGAGGTGGAGGCAGCTCACCAGTGCTCTCCGAGCAGCTTGTCAAAGTGCAGCTGGATTTGGATGGTGGAACACGACTGGTGGAACAGGTCCTACTGCTGCGCAAAACCACCTGGAGCTTTTCTCTCCCATCCTGCAGCTTTCCTCTCCCCTCACAATGCTTTCCCAGCAGGGCCCAGGAGGAGATGAGGATACACATGGGGAAGATGCTTTTGCCCTTCACAAGAGATCCTGTTGGCTGTGGGGAAAGCCACAGTGGGGAGGGACATGGTCCCAGTAAAGCTTCTCCCCACCCCACCAAGGGAATGAAACCTCTAAAGGAAAGGGATTTTCACTGCTGGCCCCCATGACTCTCAAGGGGACTTCAGTGACGGATGAGGACAAAGGCTGCAGCTAAAAAAAAGCCCCCAGACCACCCCAGTTTCTTATAAGAGACCCAACGGTCTACAGTTATGGGAAGAAAAATGAATTAGGTGGCTCACAGGGGCAAAGCCTGCTCTGCTTCAGATGTCAAAGGCAGGAAAGCCTCGTGGAGGTTTCCCACACATCCATCCATTTCCCACTCCAGTCCTCCCAGCCTTGTGGTGGGCTGCACCCCTCTCCCACATGTCTGATCTGACAGAGGAGCCGAGCCCTGCTGGGAGGACAGGACAGGAGATGTTCTTGTCCACAGACACGGCTCTCACGATACCTGTGTTCTCCTCGGACTGGTTGAAGCCGCAGATCTGGCAGATGCTGCGAACCCACTTGTTCATGTCGTCCTCGGTCTCAGCCACCAGGTAGAAGGTCCTGTCACTGGTCTTGATGTCGAAGATGTAGCTGTCTTGCAGCTCCTTCTTGTTGAAGGTCAGGCCTGCATCCACTTGCTCGCAGAAATTGAGGTTGATCACACGCAAAGGTTTCTTAGAGTGGTCATTTTTGTAGTACTCCAGGACGTCGGGGTCGCCGCTCATCCGACCGCTCCGCAGGACAAACCAGCGTTTCTTCCATGCCTGAAACCAAGAAGAGAGGAAGCATGAACCCCATCGCTCAAGTCATGAAGGCCAAGAAACCACTGCCAGGCACAGGGGGACACAGATGGACACAACACCTTTCTGGCCTGGGATGCTGCTCAGGACATCCCTGCAAGAGGTGCACATCCTCAGCTTCGTTCACCATCTCAGTACTCAAATCCCACTGGTTATCTGGGAGAATTAAATACTGAAATATCATTCTGGCTTAAGATGACCCCAAGAAGTGCTAGTCTTGAGGCTTAGAGCTCCTACCCTACAGCCCAGCTGAACTCTCAGGACCCAAATACCCTTCACTCCTTGATCCGAGATAATCTGCGGGGCAGCGTTACCAGCAATCACAGTGCCAAAACGCCTTCCAGCAACTCGGAGGAGCTCAGGTGCTTCGGACACAGTGCCCTGGGTATCCTGCCCTTCAGAGAAACCCCTGAGAGCATCACAGCACGCATCTGCAAATACCTACCACGCCAATCCCATCTCTATTTAAATGCCAGGATACAAAGGCTAATAAAAACAACAGAGAGATGCTTTGATTTTTTAAATATCAGGAATAATGCCAGGGAGACCCGTGGAGAATCCAAGCTTCATTTGTTTTTCAGCATCTCCTGCTCTGCGGTACGTAGGAAACTCCTTAGCAGAGGAAAAGGTTATCATTGATTCTTCCAAGCACTGCTGACGGTGGCCTCCGGCCAAACCACCCCGGGGAACAGCTTTGGGGGGAGTACAGCATTTGAAACAAACTGGAAAATAAATGTCAGCCATCAGCCTTGGCATCGGGAGCAGCGGCTCTGCTGGGCGCCCCATGCCAAATGCAGCTGGGAGCCCAAAGGAAGGGGAATAGCCACAATGATAGTGTGCTGAATGCTACAACTTGCATTACACAGAGAATTGTGCAGGTGTAACTCCCCATTCCATGGGCTGAAAGGTTTTTTTTGGGGAGTAGGCTCTGCATGAGCACCCTGGCGCCTGCAGGAGCGACCCTCCTTGAGCTGCTCCCCATTGCAGAGCAATGTTGCCTTGCAGAGCGTTCCCATAGCGTACGGAAGGGAAGGACTACCTCTAAGCATAATCCTTAAACATCTGAGTTTGTTCAGGCTCCCTCTGAAGCTGTTGAAGTTTCCAGAGGTGCACAAACAACATGGGCTGGATACGGCCCACGCGGATGAACAAGGTGATGTGGGGTATTGCTGGCACTCCTGCATGACCCAACACAGCCCTTGGTTTGCACTGAAGGACACCGAGAGAGGGGATGCGATCCCCACCATCCTGACCTGGATTGTTTTATGAGCTTTACCTGAGGTTTGTTGTTTTTTTTTTTTTTTAAATCACCATTTTTTAGGTTCATGTGATTATGAGAGGTGGGGTCAGGAGGAAGCACATGATGTCCCTAAGAAGGAAGAACCAACAGCCACAAACATCTTTAGTAACACAAGGGAGGCAGCAAGGCGAGAGTTATGCTGGGACCCCCACGATGCTCCCTGGGAGCTGACTACAGCTTCATGTGATAGGACATGTGCTAGATCTCAGCCAGCCAGTTGCGCCAGGATCCCACAATTTTGGAGAATTTGGTGGCTGAAAAAAAGGATAAGAAACCCCTGTGATATATTCTCTGAATTATCTGATTTGTACCATACTTCTCAAAGGCTTAAAAATAGCTTTTGTTGGTGTCTTTGAGATTTGTAACCAAATTAGTTTCACGTTAATTCTCAAACCGGCTCCTGGTGCCAGGAAAGCAACTTCAGTGCAATCTTCCAAATGCAGTGGAGCAGCAAATTGCTTAGTAAGAGGACGTGTGAGGCTGGCAGATTTTGGTTTCGTCTGGGAGACGCTCACCCACTTCTCATCAAAACGACCGCTTTTCTTTGAAAAAAAACCTGCACATGGTAGAGCTGCATCCATCAGGGAGGGAAAAAAACAATTTCACCAAGTAGTAGCAATAATTTGCTCATCCATCTCCTCAAAATGGAACACTTAAATAAGTGGGAACAAAACTCATGAATATTTTTTCTAGCTCGAGGTGGAAAATGTCCCATTAGCTTCTTTCTGTTTACACTGAGCCATTTCTTTGCAGCCACTTGACAGGACAAAGACGTGGGCACCCGTCAGTGATGGGGTGTGAAAGAAGATCAAGTTGTGCAACCACATGAACCACCACCTGAGTGAAGACACATCTAACACCCCTTCCTGCTCCTTGGCTGGTTGCTTTCCAACCATTTGGAGTCAAGCCTTGCAGCATTCCTTCATGGCTGAGAAGTTGCACTAAAAAAACCCCACAAAGTACAGAAACTGGACTTCAGAATTTAGAGCTTTCAGGGAAAAAAACAGGAGAAAATTCTGCAAGCAAGGCCCACAATGCTACCACAGCTTCCCTTTTTATTGCCAATGCAAGAGCCACAACTTCTCTAGTTCTCTTTGGTCTGTCTGGTGGCAACGGAAAGCCCCACACACTCAATATTTGACAGAGAAAACAGTATGACACACACAGTCTAGTGGTACTAGGAAAGTCCTACCACAAGCTGGTTGCAAAAGAACTGCTCTTGTCAGGACAAAATTTCTTAGGAAGGTTCAGGAGCCGGAGCATCCCTGGAGGATGGGATCCTTGGGCAGAACAAAAGCCCCACCAACCTGGGATGACCACCCTGTCCACCTCTGCCTGGTGCCCTCATGATGATAAAGAATTACCGATGTTTTTCTAAAACAGCTTCTGACCCAGAAAAACAGCTCATGGCAGCAGCTGTTGGACTTGCCTGTCCTGGACAAGCAGCTGCAGGCAGCACAGCTGGATGCGTCTCCCACCACATGTCCTCGCAGCAGGACCAGCCGTTTCTGCCTCCTAAGATCAGCTTCTGAGCCAGAGGAATAAACATTGGCCATGAGAAGAGAATGGAAGGAAATAATAAAGAAATAGCCAGGAACCTTCTTATTTTTGTGGAGATTTTCCACATTTCTTTGAATTTTTGAGCACTGAGCTCAGCAAGCGTAAAAACTAAGATTAGCTCTTCCCCACGGATTTGCTCTGTCGCCATTAGGAAGAGGGCTCACCTTGTGTTTGCCAAGCTGGGGCTGCTCTTGGAGCATCTTACAGCACCGATAGAACCCAGTTCAATGTACAGCGATATATGGCACAGCCTGCAGCACATGGCCCATCCTACTGGGAGACCTACTTTCCTATTCAAAGCTATCAATATCATCCAAATAGTCTATGTTTAGGCTTCCCTAAAACATCACCTTACTGCAAGAGGGTGATTTAAGGGTCTACTAACCACCAGCTACAACAGCAGTAGGATGCGTAGGATCCACACATGCATGGCAATTGCAGCCCACGCCAAACCAGAGGAGGATGAAGTCCTCATGAACCCTCATGCTCTGCTGCCATATTTCCAAGACCTCCTTCTCCCACCTTATGGCTGCAATGGCCAACACGCATTTCCTTCTCTGCCTGAATTTTCCTTCTCTCCTTATTTCTATTTCTTCCCGGCTCCTCTGGAGCCCCCATCGGTGTCCATCTGCTCCTGCCAAAATGCCATGCCTCGTTGCCATGCGGCGTGAGCCAAGGGCCGCGTTTGTTTACCAGCTCTAAGAAAGGCCAACAGCTAAACAGCTGCTTAAATGGTGCCTTTGCAGCACAAATTTCCAGCTGTGTGGTCCTTTGCCTGCATCAGGTTGCTTCACAGTTGAATTACTTGCTAAAGGCCCTTAATATCATTGAGAAATATTTTGGCGCTTGGCAAGTACTTCTTTTAAAGGCTTGGTTTGTTAAAAAAAATGCCCATCGTGCTGCCAAGTCCAATGTACACCCTCCCTGGGCGCCAACAACTGCGACTGCTGCTTAATCGCTTGCCACCTCAACAGTGCCATGGCAAGTTAAATTTTACAGAACCGACCCCTTTCCAGCTCCAGTTGGTTTACAGGGTGGAGAGTTGGGCTGTCAGAGGCAAGGTGGTGTGGCTGGGTTCATTAGCTGAGGGCACTTAGCAGGGATGCTCTGGGGGTCTCAGGTTGTGGTTGGGATCATAGAATCATAGAATCATAGAATGGTTTGGGTTGGATGCTTCTGCTGGGTGAGGAGCCAGAAGAACCCAACTGGAGAGGTTACTGCTCTTGAGCAACCAAGATACAGTCATGGGAGATCTTCTGACCACACTATCAGTAAGGTCCCTCATGTCCCCTGCGGCTGTCCTGATGGCAAAATGCTGTGACAGAGCTGGTGGCGTCAGTGCAGAGGGCTTAGACTGTCCCTTGTTGGAGAATCTGGGGACGCCAACAGTAATTAAGGAAAGGTCAAACAGAAGCTTTAGTAACTATGAGGGCATTTGGACAGCATCTCCCTCTCTACTCCCTCGCTCTCTGCCAAGTGATTGCAGAGCCCCAGCTTACATATTTTTTTCAGAAAAAAAAAAAAAAGAAAGAGGTGAGGAAAACAATCACTTCAAAGCCATGTATCCATCCCCGGAAGGGAGCTTGCTAACTGCCACAACCCTAAGAAGGAATTAAACAGTAAATACAGCAACGAATGGAGACACGGCTCTTGGTGGAGCCTATAGGAGTGGCCCATCTAGTATTATCTTAGCTCAGAAGTGGGGAATCGGGAATTGAAACAGTCAGAGTCTGTTACATTTTAGTTGAAATTAATGTTCTTTTAATTAGGATAAACTCCTGAGACAGACCTCTCAAATTTTAAATATTGGTAATTTTACCTCCACACCCTTAGAGCATATACAGGGAAAGGGGAGGAGAAGAGAGAAGACAGAAGATAATAAATATATATGTATTTCCCAAGAAATCTCTCTGCCCTGCTCCTTCTCCCCCCACCACCACCTTTGTCCCTGGGAGCACAGCATGCCACCAGTGTGAAATAAACCTTCTGAAATCTGATCTGACACAAATCACGGGATCTAATCTGAACTGGCAGGTGGGATGAGCGACCTAGCTGCAACATCGGGCAAATTTCTCGCACTGGGATGAAGTCAGGGATTGAGCGATCCCAGCAGGAAACCCCACAGTGGGTGGTTGTGTCCTGGACTTGCCCAGAGCCAGAGATGATCTGGGCACAGGGTGGCTCCTGACATTGCCTCCGTAGCCACCAGACACTGGTGGGTATGCTACCATGCCCATGGAAAGTCCTGAGCCTGTCCCAGACCTGTGTGCCCCCAGCTTTCACTCTGAACTGCAGAGTGGTCTCACATCCCATCAAGAACGTTCACTCTCCAGCTCCCGGTGTATCTGGCATGGCAGAGAGGACATTACGCTCCAGGCGCACACAAGAAGGACTGTGACGTCTGGAGAGGTCTCACTGCTCCTCCCGGCCACCATGTCCCCTCGCTGTCCCCTCCTGGCTACCAACACTTTATCCATCCTGGCAAGATCATCCCTGGGGAAGGGGGTTAGAGATGATGGGGCTGTCCTGAGAACACATGCTGCTCTTAGAATCATAGAAACATCGAATAGTTTGGACTGGAAGGGACTTTAGAGGTCATCTAGTCCAATCCCCTCTGCTATGGGCAGGGACACCTTCCACTAGACCAGGTTGCTCAGAGCCCCATCAAACCTGAAGTTGAATGTTTCCAGAGATGGGACATCTGTTGTGGATGCCCCATCCCTGGAGGGGTTCAAGGCCAGGCTGGATGAGGCTTTGAGCAACCTGGTCCAGTGGAGGGTGTCCCTGCCCATGGCAGGGGGTTGGAACTTGATGATCTTTAAGGTCCTTTCCAACCCAAACCCTTCTGTGATTCTATGATTCTATGATCTACCACCTCTCTGGGCAACCTGCGCCAGTGTTTCACCACCCTCACTGTAAAAATATGTCCTCCTTATATCTAGTCCTTCTATCATCCTTGCTGTTTTGTCATTTCGGGTGGGTTGGCTCACTCAGTGGTGTTATTGTTTTTGCCACGCACAAGAACGGTGCTGATTGTAGCTGCTGGTCTGTATTATTCCACACTAGGGATGACCCTGCCCTGGCCACCCCATCCCTGCACAAGGGACACGGTCCTCTACTGCAGCCAGCGCTACCAGCATTGGGGAGTGAAGCCCCGTACGGGAGGATTGTAGAATAACCCACTGGTGACCTGTATAATGATGTTGAATTCCTCTGTGTCCCTGGAGGCTTTTTATCCACCTGATAGACAGAAGGCTGTCAGGTTTATTATTCATGCAAGAAAGCCTTTCCTCTCCCTGTTTGAGTGCTAACTCAAAGGAAACGCAGCTTGGAAGAAGATTTACAAGGAGTGAGGAAACTCCCCCTGTCTGCTCAGGTAACAGTTCTGCTGGCTGATTGCCCCCAAAAAGTGCCTTGGGACCCCAGCATGGCTGTACAACCCTGACAACCCTGAGCCCAAGAGCAAACAGAAGCACCCTGAGCCCCCTCCTGCCCTCCCAGACTCCCCCAGGGCTCCCCAAGCACCTTCTCCTTGCCCGCTGCCAGCTCACAGCAATTTTTGATACGATGCTGGGAACAGACAGGTCCCAACCCTCTCACTCTTCAAAGGGATGGAGACTGATCCCTGCTAACCACGTGCCTGCCGTGGCCAAGTTCACGGCGAGTTCGTTGGCAGCATCGCTTTGGGGGAGGTTTGATTGGCAGTGTTAATAACGCCGCACTGCAGCGGCGAGACCCTGCAGGGTGCAGGCATCCTTGCTGGCATCCAAGGCGGCTCTTCTTTGGCTCGCTGGGGGACTGAGGAAAGTAACGGGGATGCAAGAAACTCCCAGCCCAGTGTATATCTCAGGCTGTCAAACTGACCTTTCCTCCTGGGATTTTTTTTTCCCACTGTCGGAGGTGTAATTAGGCTTCAGAGCACATGCTGAATCGCTACATGCGAAATCCACCCGAGAGCTGGTGCAAGACTTCCCACATCGAGCATCACTCACGGCTGCCTGAGACGGGGTTTTAAGGAGGTGAGGCTCAAACACAGACTAAAACCTATTTACAAGACGATTTAAAAACCTATAAGCTTCAAAACCAGCTCCTGCCACCAGAGATTTTCGCTACCAGGGAAAGAAGGGGTTGGGATGGTTCAGAACTATAGGTGCAGTGGTGTGAGCTGGAGGACCTGCTCCCTGCCACCGTGCTCTGCAAACGCGATGGTCGACAAAGCAGTGACACAATGTGGAAAACATTTCCCTCCGTATTTATTTTACGGGAGTTCTCTTGTTGGAAAGATTTCAATAGCTCAGTGCTGCCTGGTCAATCTTAGGAAAATAAAGATGCCTCTCCAGGATGTGAGGGCACCAGCTGTGTTTCTGCTGGGATGCTGGAGGAGCTGATTAAGGATGGGACGGAAAAGCAAAATACCAAGTTGTGAGGTTGTACTTACACCACCAGACAAGCTGTGAGCGACAGAGAAAGGACAGAGGGAAAACCCTGGGGTGGACCAGGAGTGCTCCTGCTTGGAGGGTGTAGAGAGGTTGGGACCAAACTCCACTAGGGACAGCGTGGGGGGCAATGGGAAGGTCCCATTAGATATAAGGAAAACGCTTCACAATGAGTGTTAGGACAAAAAAAACTCAGATGGAGTGATGTCCATCCTTGGAATATTCAAAATCTGCTTGGACAGGAGCAATATGATCTACCTCCAGAGTTGGCCCTAACTTCAAGCTGGCTTTGCTTTGAGCAGGAGGTTGATTCGGAGACCTCCAAAGGTCCCTCCTGACCTCAGTTATCTCCTAATCTAAATTACTTCTCCATAATTAGACCCAGCTCCCAGCGAAGGGTGCTGAACTTGTCAGGTGGAGACCTGATGAGACTGCTCAGACCCTGAGCCCTGACATGGGACTGGCCTCAGCATTTAGCATGAGAAAAGGCAGAATTGTCAGGTTTTAACTCTCCTTGAGTAAAAAAAACCTTTTCTGGGTAATTCCTTCTGCTGACAGCTGTAAATTGCCTCTGCAAGCGGGAGGTACTGGGAAAGCATGGGGTTCGAAGGAGTGAGCTGGAGTCCAGCTCCAGCATCGGGGCTGGCTGCAAATGGTCCACTTGTGGGGCCTCCACCACGTCCCTGCCTCCATGCCATGGATTTTGTTATCTGCAAGTATTTCCTGCTATTCAGCCCTGTTATTCCTAGCTGAAATCTCTCCCCCCGCCCAGCCGTGGCGTGCCCTTTGCGGGGGGACTGGAGCGGCATCCGAAGGAGGTGCAGACAGGTGGGCGTCCCTGCCTGGGGACAGGTAGAGCCGGTGGCTCCCTGGGGATCTGCAGGACACCCGGCAAAGGGATGAGGTGACAGTGCCATTGCCTCTGTCTCAAACCCCCATCGGCCAGCCTGAGAAAAACAGGGACCATGTCCTACAAAAGCAACGCTGCAGGTGACACCCCCAGGGCCCCGAAGCGATAAGTTGACTGTTTAGTCTGGGTCTCATCCAGAAGCCAGGATAATTAAAGGAATTTTTCATCCTCAGCCTCGAGGTGCTTTGTTTTCAGCAACGCTGGTCCCAAGGGTGATTCCTGGCCGCTGCATCTGCCCTGGCCGCATCCTGACTCGATGCTGGAGCAAGTCACAAAGCAATGTCACTGCTGTACAACAAGCACGCAGCTCTGCCACATGAATAAAGAACTGGGGACAAAACTGCATTGTCCTCGTACCCCACCATCACCGTTGCCGGCGCAGTGCCACGGCGGCTGGCTTGCACCTCGCTGCCTCTTTGAAGGCTGACTCGTACAAACGGGCTGCAACAACCAAACGGGATGCCCCAGCAGCTTATTACGTGATATTGTATTTATCATATATACTATGATACTATAGCTATATAGATTTTACATGATGCGCGTTGAGCCTGGTGCTTCTCAAGCCTGTTTGCAAAACCCAGCCACCACCATCGACTGCACTCAACGCTACGGAGATGAGCAAGAGCCAACCAACCCGCCAGGGTAAACCATGAGAGCAGAGTTTACTTTGCTTTTTCAACTTTTTGCTGGAAGAAAAAGCAAACTGCTCTGAGATTTTTCTTCCCCCCTGAGACTTTGGTATCAGGCTCTGATAAGCGCCTTCCCAGCCGTTACACAAGCAGGGCTGGACATGGGAACATGGCATGAACAAGTGACTCCAAGCCCAGCATTTTGATAACTGAGTTTTTCTAGCTTTCTGGCCTCTGCAAGAGCAAAATAAATCCCACAGCACTGCCAGTGATTTCCCTTCCCTTGCCCCTTGCTTTGGGCTACCCCAAATTGCTACCACAAGAATAGGGATCTGCCCCCAAAAAACCCCACATGGAGGTGGCAGGGGTCATGGATCCTGCCCCGGACTTCCTCAGTGTATCTATGTCAGTCTCCGCTGGCACAAAACTCACTGCAGGGATGTTTTGCCCCAAGAGTACCCAGTGATGGGCTTCATGGGGAAAAAACACATCACTGCCCATCTCCCCTGTGGCTGTGCTCCCACCCTGCGCCACCTCTCACCAGCCCTCTGCAACATCCAGGAAGATGCTCAGGAGAGGACAAATTTTGCTTTCACCAGGCTTGGGCTTGGCTGTGATTTCTTCCAGGCAGGGTATTGCATTTTGGGTTTGTTTTTTTTTTTGTCCCACATCCATAAGCTTCCATGAGCCCCAAAGGGAGATGGGGAAGTGGCTGCTGTAAGAAACAGGTTTCCCAGACTGTGAACCTTTTCCAAACCCAAAACACTGCTTGTGTTTCAAAGCAAAGCTGATTGAAAACAATGCTTTTGAACAGAGAAAATAATCTGAACAAGCCAGTTTGAGGCTTAGTTTCATTTGGAGATAGGCACCCATGTCAGCTCTAGGAGTGAATCCCATAATTCATAGAATCACAGAATGGTTTGGGTTGGAAGGGACCTTAAAGATCATCTCGTTCCACCCCCCTGCCATGGGCAGGGACACCTCCCACTAGCCCAGGTTGCCCAAAGCCTCACCCAGCCTGGCCTTGAACCCCTCCAGGGATGGGGCATCCACAGCTTCTCTGGGCAACCTGGGCCACTGCCTCACCACCCTCACAGTAAAGAATTTCTTCCTAATATCTCATCTAAATCTGCCCTCTTCCAGTTTAAATCCATAACCCCTCATCCTGTTGCTGCTCTTCCCTTAATCTCTCAGGTGAAGGTGGATGGAAATACAGACGGACATAGAGATGGACAACAGGAACGAGAGGTGTGTCAGGATGATTCCTTAGTGTGCTGCTTCCTTCGCTTAAAGGCTGCAGAAAAAGGGTCTTACAAGGTGGTACTGAACCTCTTCTGAGCTTAACAGGCTCTACGCACAGCAAAAATCACTGTCCCCTGTTTGGTTTGAGGTGTCCCCGGATGCAGGGCTGACCTGCTGGTCGTGCTGCTGGTGATGCAGCCCAGGACACAGCTGGCTTTCTGGGCTGTGAGTGCACATTGCTGGGTCATGTCCAATTTTTTTTTCATCCACCAGTACCTCCAAGTCCTTCTCCGTAGGGCTGCTCCCAATCCCTTCATCCTGTATGGATACTGGGGGTTGCCCTGATCCAGGTGCAGGACCTTGCACTTGGCCTTGTTGAACCTCATGAGGTTCACACAGGCGCACTTCTTGAGCTTGTCCAGGTCCCTCTGGATGGCATCCCATCATCTAAAGGACTGGTCTCCTGGTTTCTCTGGTTTGTAGCAGGATATTTTAGGCTTCCCTTTCCAGGGATGATTCTTAATTTTAGAAAAACTTATTAATTTTCAGCCACTTCAATGAGAAATGGAGTTGAAAGCTCCTATGAGAAAGACAGCTCCATGGAGACCAGCACCGATGGCACTCACTTGTGGGCTGGTTTTTCATGGCTTAGTTGATTTTGGGACCTGGGGTTCCCTCCTGCAGCTTAAAAGGGCACCCTACCGAGTGCATTCCCTGGTGCTTCATAACGTGCAAGCTCATGTGAAAGCCTTTCCTTAGTTAAAAGAGGATTTCTCTCCTCTTCCAGTTCACCCTTTTAGATTAAATTCAGAGACCTAATTATCTCATCCTGCTGTCAGGCCCCTCTGAATCCTGCTGAGGGATTTACCAGTTTCCAGGAGAAGGCACAGGCACATCCAGACACTCCTTGAGGCTCTCCATCAGCCCCGACCGCTGCTCTCCTGGCAGGGACCACGCTCCGGCAGTTCGGCTCGCGGGCTGGAGGGCAGCGGAGGATAACTCAGGGTGTACGTGGGGACAACCCCAGATCCACACAACACAAGGGTCTGAATCACACTTGTTACACAGCTGGGTTTGAGGGTGGCCAGCTAAAATACTGGTTTGATATCTGGAATACACAGATTTGTGGTTTCAAGCCTGCCACAGTGAGGTATGTCACTCCAGATGTCCCCAATAGCCAAAACATGTCAGTGACAGACGTTGGTTGGGGTCACAACTCTTCCAGTCACAAAACCCTGTGTCTACAGGAGGAAATTTTCCCCAGGTTACCCCATTACCTGTGTGAACCACAGATTCAGGCAGCTCAGGTCTCCTGAGGTCCCTTCCAACCTGAATTATTCAGTGATCCTACGACTGTAAACTGATTTCTTCTATATCACAGGCTCTTAATTAAATGCACATTTATGCCCATATGGACCCCAGTAACTGATCACTTGTCCTCGGACTTAGTCAGCATCTCCAGAAAGAAAAAGCAAGGAGGGGGTTGTTTCCAATCTGTCGCTTTGTGGCTTTGGCATCTTGCAAAGGGCTCTTGTCATGCCCTTCACGAGACTGGAGTGTCCTTAGCACCTTTGTGGGGAGAAAATACACAATCATCTGTGTACTCCAACCTCTCAGCTCTTCCAAAAAAACTAATCACCTGCCAGCCTAAGCATTTTTGGTGCTAGACACTATTTCTGCACTAATTTAATGTTTCCTTCGGCATTGACATTAGTAGCCAGCTACTCTAACATGTTTTGCTGTTGCTGTATATAAGGAAAAATAAATGCACCTCCTACCCCTTCATTTAGACATCAAAGGTCACTGTAGCTGTTTCTGTCGCAGCCTCAACTCACGTCAGGATCTGTTCATGCAGTTTCTTTCTACTAAACCCAGAAAACCCTGCATTTGGTGATTCACTGCCTCTTTCTGTAGGAAAATTCTTAATTTCTTCTCCTTTGGTGTACAATTTTGCATTGGGCTGTCTTCTAACTTTTTTTTTTTTCAAATGGGCTCTGCTTGCCAAGTGATCCAGACTGCTCCATCTGATGAACTTGTCTTCAACATTTGCCACCTCATTACCCTTTGTGCCACTGGCAGCTTCTCCCTGCAGGAGCCATTGGATCTGCATCACTTAGAAAAACGCCGAGACCTAGTATTAATCCCCGAAAAATGGCACAAAGAAAAAACACACTTGAGGGTAACATCTTTCTGGGATCTGTCAGGCTTTAATTAACTTTCTTGGGGCTGCATGGGCTGCCCTCACTACCCTATAGATGACCTGCCGTTAACAGGACCGTGGGCTCCACCATTTGGTCCAGGATTGACGCTGGGCATCGACCTTTTGCTGTCTAGGGATCTCTTCTGAACAGGTTGCTCAAAGCCTCATCCTCCAGCTGAAGTAACTCCCTTATTCAGGACTAGCCTAATCCCTTTCTCCCCATGTCTGGAAAGCTGTTTCCACCATGCTTTGCTGGAAAGGCGAGAAGATTGCTGCTTCCAGGACCTCCACAAGCTTGCCTGCAGGAACTTTGCGTACTGCTCTGCTCACCTCTTCCTCAAATACCAGGTTTCCAAATCTTTCCATGGTCCTTCAGTGATGGGACCCCTTCTGAAAATCAAGGGGAAGCTGCCATTGAGAGTTTTAGTTGGGGCAGAAGGCTTTAGGAGAGGCAGTAGTGCAACATAGATGAGAAGGTTAAACGGATAAGAAGATGGCCTATTCAGAGATAACCTACTCCTAATAAATATTCATGTCACTATTGTCTTCTGAAAATTAGAGCCTATAGAAGCCCTTGCTGTAGTATATTTGGGATGCTACAGGGTTTCTGGCCATTCCAATTTTCTCCGTGACTAACAAGAGAGTGAAAACATCAAACATTCCAACTCTGACCCGAAGAATGCCCACAAATCTGGCTGAACAGGGCAGGAAAACAATCTGGGGTCATGGTAACAGATTGCCTTGTTTAAAGACTTCCTTAAAATCCAGGAAGCCAAAGGGGAATAAATCAGGTGAGGTGCTGAAAACCACTTTACAAGAGCCGAGAAGCTATCCGATCAACAGGACTGTTTAGTGTGACCTCTGTGGATTAACCTTTTCTCCTTAAATTTAAATTATTCCATTAAAAGTGGCTGCAGCCAGACATGCTGAGGTAGCCTACTGTTCCCCCCGACTGATCACACAAGCCTCATCTTTTTGGAAACTCAGTTGGAAGCCCAGCTTGAAGCCCGTGTGCTTCAGCCTTCAGAGGACGGGACAGGAGGGTGGGTGCTAACTCCACACCACCACCCCCCGCATCAGCTCCTCCGTTTGCCTGTTAATGTCTGCTGAAAAGCTGTTAACAACGCTCACATCAGTGGGTTGGAATGGGGGGAGCTCTATTTTGACCCGATGGCGTGGATACACTCATTGGTGGGCGATGATGCCCACCACCTCTCCCTCCACTGGAATCCCAGAGGCCACCAACCCAGCTGCTGACCCCATCAATAAGCTGAAAAGCCTTTCCAAAAGCAGCCAACCTCTCTCCTTTCATGTATTATTAAAATTCTCACTGGTTAATTTATTAGGGTACTTTGCGCTGAGGAAAATGACCTCTTTGTTGACCCACTTAAACATGCTCCACTCCAACACAAAACTGTCAGAAGGGCTAAGGGGAGAGCTGGGGAAGTTGTGCGCAGACTGATGTCCTTTGTCTCAGCGAGACAGCTCCAGGATGGAAGTGCTGGGACTCCCTGGCACGAGAGCAAAGGGCTAGACACAAGCCTTCACAGACCCAACCACAAAGGAAACATTCAGCCCATACGCCGCATGGACACAGCCAGAGAAACAAGACTCCCCAGACCTCCTTCCTACGCAGCGCTCATCCTTTCCTGAGCCTGTGGGTTTGGGGAAGAAACTCTGAGTCCTCCCCGTGTTGGCTCTTTGGAAAATGCAAATGGAAAGCACGACGATGGGTGGTGGATGAACCACACTAGGAACCACAGTGCTCATGAGACAGCAAAGGTGCATCCTGGACATAGAGTGGTCTGGGTTGGAAGGGACCTTAAAGATCATCTCGTTCCAACCCCCCTGCCATGGGTAGAGACACCTCCCACGAGCCCAGGTTGCTGAAAGCCTCATCCTCCAGATGAAGGTGTCCAGACCTGCACCTGGACTGTCCTCTTCTCTGCTCCTGGGTTTCTCCAGCAAGAGAATCACTAGATTTGCTCCACAGCAATCCCTGATCCGAACTAACACATAGAGGGTGTGAAGGGGCAGGGCACTGCAGGGCAAAACTGGATTAGCCAAACTGACAGCGGAACCTCCACTCAGTACCAAAAGTAAGTGAAATGAGAAGGATTATCTGTCGTTAGGTCTCATTTTCCCATCAGTGTCATAAAGATAAAGCCACTCTCCTTCCATAAAGGTGGCCTGCAGAGTGCTGGGGTTCTACAGGACTCTCAGGCTATTAGAGAGGACACAAAGCTCCATTTGCTTCATCACCAAGAAAGCGCCTGGAAAGTGCAACAAGGAAAAAAAGACGCTGCAAGGTGCCTTCAAACCTCAGGGGTTTGGGAGCTCCACCCTGCGCCTGGCTCGTTGACCTGACTATCACACCAGGTTTGTGGTGGAGAGCGTTTTAAAATCCAAATGCTTTGTTGGGGTTTGTCCTCATGTGATGCTCTTTATTTCAAGAAAATGGGCTGACAACTTTGATACCAAGGGGGTTTGTAAAAAAAAGGTTCATGAGGACACCTAAAGAGTGTGCCAAATTTCACCCCTTAGCAGAAGACTTGGTGGGGAGATTGACGTGAAATGCATTAATCCCTGCTTATTCTTATCTTCATGAAGCTCACACATCCTGAGTGTTAGCTGAGATAAAATACCCAGAGCGGGACCGAACAGAATAAACCGCAGCAGAAAGCTGAAGGTAAGATTGGGAAGTAGGAGTTTGTGAGATCCGGTGCTGCAGCTGCCATTAATCTGTCAAAAACCCTTGGAGAAAGGGGTTTTACCCTGTTGTGCTGCAGTTTTCCAAGCGTCAAATCACGACCCAATCTCAGGTGGATGTTACAAAAAAAAAGACTGAGCTGCTATCTGCAAAAGTACTTTGGGGGTGGAAAGTGCAGTTATATGATGGGTAAGGAGTAATTTTTCTGCCTGCAAGAGTTCTGCAAACCGAGAGGTAGAAAATAAGGTGTGGGAACCTGAACCTGCAGCAAAGAGGGGTGGAAAGAGCAGCAACGGATGAGTTTTATTGCAGCATGTGTTAATCATCTCTCTAGAAGAGGGACTGGGATGGGGGTGGAGGATTTGGCAGCTGGGGGAAACGAGGGGTTTGAGATGTATTTGCAATGTTCTCACATCTGGGATCAATCCTGCAATGGGAACACAGTCTATGGACCAGGCAGGCCAGAAGGAAACGTTCTTTGTGGCCAGCCTGCATGAAGGACCTGACCCATTGAGCCAAGCGCGGCCATCGGAGGTGCCCCTCAAGTGACCTGGGGTCGTGGACTACCACAGCAGCTTTCGAAAGGGAGTGGAGAGTTTCTCCAAGTGATTTGCTCCGAGACTGTAAGGACTCTGCATGGGCTGCCAGGGAAGAACTCAACTCTCACTGGGAGAGGCTGAGCTTGGTAGCCTTTGGTGGCTCAGGGAGGTATATAGTGAAGTTGAAAGATGTTTTCCCCTCCACTTTGGTATACTGCACCTCCACCCCAGCATGTCTTCATTCGGATTTTCCTGCTTATCTGATCCCACCTGCATGTCTCTCCCACCAGTATAACCCTCCGTATTTCAGAGCAGCTTTCCCTGGTGCACAGCAGAGAGTGGGGGACCAAGGTTTGGGCACAGGCATGCAGGAATGCCATGATCAGGGATGGCATCTACGGGCGCTGTGATAAGAGAGTCACCGTATTCCTTCACAGGACCTCATTTGAAAACTCCTTTGGAGGTAGTTCATCTTTAGAAACCAGTATTATTAAAACATGGGACCTCTCTGGCTGTGCTGGAGGATTTCCTGTCCCAACTTGCATAGGCTGTTGGGTTTGGGAAAGACGGGGAGTCTTCACTGGGTTAAAATACCCCAAATTCCTTGGCTGGGTGTTTCCAAAGATATATATATATCTCCTGTGCTCCGCTAGAGTTTGACAGAAGCCACTCCTTACTACATTACCTCCTGATACGCAGGGCCTCTTTGGCTTTGCTTTTGCTGTGAGCTTCCCAAACCCACCGTGCATCCCCACGCTCCCAGTCCAGCCCGATGCTGCCCCACTGCGCTGCTGCAGCCCGCTGCAGGCGGTCTGTGTTGACTCTCTGGGTGCCCTTTGCAAGCTCAAGTGGTTTCCGCAGCTGAGTAAATAGGAGTGAAGCCTGTTGTGGATCCCTGCCCTGTCTGCACATGGTCTCCTCGCCCTCCCACCAGCAAGAATGAGCAATGAGGACCCTGCTGGGTTCTCCACCCTGAGCAAACACCGGAGAACGCCTCTCCTTTCCCAGCAAGGGTGGGCTCCATGTGTAGTCCAGGAGCTCCTGATGACCACTCTTAGCATCCAGGGATGCAGAAAAAAGGACGTCCTATGCCAAGCCAAGGATGTCTCCTTGCTTCAGCCAGAAAGATCAAGTGAGAGATGATGGCAGCAGGGGCATGGAAGAATGAAGGCTGGGGAGGTGGCAGCAGGACCAGGCTGGGCTTCAAAAGCTGTATCATAATGTCGAGAGATAAGGTTTATTAATGTGTTTTTCTACTGGGGAAACCCCCCCCACACACATAGATGATGAGATGGGGGAGAAGCTCTGAAGACCCCTTCGGTGCAGCAGGTCTGCGGAGGGGTTTGAGCCTGGCAAAGCTCAGTTTCCATCTTCACTTAGGAGAAAACAGGAGGAATGAGGCCAGGGAAGGGCCATCAGACAGGCACCCACTGACCTCCACAGGGAGTGGTCCTACATCAGCCGATCCCTGGGTTCAGCCAAAGGGCCGTGAGGCCACCTCCAGTCTGCACTTACACAAGGCAAGGAGGCACCCAGGCCCCATCAAACCCAACACCCCTTCTGGCTTCGTATGCCACAGGCACCTGGATTTTCTGTCCATCACCGTTTTCCACAAAGACGGCACCTCCTGATCACCATCAGGGCCAGGTGCCGCGATCCCAGGAAAATATCAATAAGCTGGAGGAAATTCAGAGAAGAACAAAGGAAAATATTATTACAGAGTCAGAGACTGACTTTCTGAGCTAATGTGTTTAGCTTGGCTTAACGGCAGCTTAGCAGGGGCTTGGCAACTCAACTGTCTGCAAATATTTGAAGGGTGTAAACACCAAGGACAAGAGGGAAATCACTCAGGGGATTTTACAGAGTGGGATGAGCAGGAACGAAGTGAAGGCACGAACCCACCATGATTGCTAACTGGGGCTTAGGTCTCTCCACATACGATTTGCTCCAGTTCCCTGATCTTATAGCTGCTCTATATGTCTCCGTAGCATCTGTTGTGTCACGATGGGACTCAGAGAAGCACACACAGCCCTTATGTTGGGTTTAATCTCTGTGGATGCCAACAAAGAGAAGGTTTCTAGATGTTGGTGCAATTTTAAGCTCACCAGGGAAAGGGCAAGTGGCATCTAACAGCACACAGCCCTCTTCCCAGCAGGTCTCCAGACTGCTCAACAAGCACATTTCCCCACCTACGCTCTGTTTTTTTCTTCTGTCACCACCAGCTTGGAGTCTAAAGCATAGGGATGGGTGAGGATTTTAGCTGAAACCTTAGAAGGATAGACATGGCAAGAAATATTTTGCCAATCCCTATCAAATCTGCAAAATTATTTACTTGGAGAAAACATCCTTTAAACTCCCCCCCAAGCCCCTGAAACAATTTATTTCAGTGTTTCATAACTACGTTTGGATATTCAGTTCAAAGTGATGCTGAATTTTCAAATTGGAAGGGTTAAAACAATAGCTCCAAATCAAAGTATTTAATTTACAGTCCAGGGAAATATTTATTCATCTTTCAAGCAAAGTTCTCCTCCAGCTTCGCAGAACTGCCATAGAACCCTCGCAGAACAAGCCGCTATGTCCTGTAGGGTGACTCCAAACTGTTTTGAGTCCCCGCAGTGACGTTGCTAAACCCCAGACGAGAAGGCTATATCCCAGTAGGCACCAAAAAAATTGCTTACGGAAGGGAAGATTCAAATTTAGAGTGGCTGCCCATCTATAAATAGTCTGCAGAACTAAAATACATTCCATTTTGGCTGGAAATGCCTTTGGCCTTGTAGTCATAAACACTCCTGCCTTTTATAGATGAACCAAATATTTGGTTTCTATAGTTATAACAGCGAGTACCCCATGGTCTTTATTTTTAATCCGCACAGTGTTTGCATGAAAAGCAGGGCAGCCGTTTGTGGGGACCTCGGCGGAGTCTGGACCACAGGTGCATCATTAAAAATAAACCTGTCAACGGCACAAAAAAGCTCTCCCCGAAGCATCCAAACGCACCGAGGTTTTGCTTGTAAACAGCATTTGGCATTTAGATGCTGCACTAAGTGCGCCCAGAGTGAAAAAAGGCCAAGGAACCGGTGATTGCTAATATAATAATGAGGCTCTGTCCTACTAATCTGATGTTCTCAAAGCACTTTGCAAGCATTAATCATCCTCCCAGCGGGGCAGGTTGGGGATCGTCGCTCTGAGTGTGTAACACGGCGCTGGGCGGCTGCAGCCCAAAGATCAGGGATGTCCAAGCAGGGAGGGTCTGCATTGCTTTTTATATATATATATATTTACATATATACATAAAGTCACAGTCATCTCCCAGAAACTTGTCTTCAAAGGAGCCTGTTTATCTCCCTGACAGCAATACACATGAAAGCCCTCTTATTCAGTGCTTAATAAATCAAACACTCGTCCGCTGGCATTATTGATGGAAGGAAAAGGAAATTAAAGGTGACCTGCTTGGCTTGGAGATCATAGGATGCTTCCTCATCCATTTGCAATAATTTAAGGTGGTTAAATCCTGCCTGTAAGAACTAAAGAGGTTTCGGTCATCCTCGTGTCCCACTTCAAAGAGGATCTCAGGGTGGGAGACTGAGCTTCCCAAGGGATGCGTGGAGGTGATGGTGCAGATCCAAACCCTCCATCCTCCTGAGCAGCAAGCCTGCAAGCCCAGCCCTGTGGATGGGCAGTGTTTTCCCTGGAAAACATCTAAATTCAGCTCCTCAGCAAAGCCACAGCTGTTTCACTTAACAGATCCGAATTTATCATCGAGCTGGACATGCCAAGAGGATGACGGGGCAGGAAGGGTGAAAAGTAAATCAGTCCTGGGGGGCTGGGCTCACATGGGTCAGCTAAGGACCTGTTCTTCATGGGACATCCAAACGCCACATCCCATACTGTCTTCTGGCAGCAGAAGCAATGCACGCTGGCTGATGTACGCATGGCACACTCCTGTGCCCGTCCTGATGGGCTGATGGATGCCAACGTGCCAGACAGTTGTGTGAAGCTGTCCTCACCTGGGACAAATCCCCATTTAGGCTGCTCTACACAGCTACAGAAAGTCAAAAAGCACCTGGATATCACAGGGATTTATTACGAGAGGGATGTTCTTTCAAATTGCCCCAAAGGGATGAGTTTCTGCATGACTCGTGGTCTGGACCTCTTGCTCTCTTGGGACAAAAGAGTCATGAATTATCCCAGGCTGGGACTGTCTGCACAGTGCTAGGTGTGAAGAATGGATAACTACAGGGGAAAAGAGCTGGTACAAGACCCAGCTTGAGGTGGGGGGGGCTGAAGACATCCTAGCTCATCCACTCATGGCAGGAGAGAAGCCACCACTCCCTCCCTTAAATTAATCCAGCATGAATGAACATGGATGTTCTGGGTGAGATTCACACTCTTTCCCCCAGCTTTTCTTACTCACACAGTGCTCTGGGGAGAATTCAATCAGCATTTTTTGCTCAGCCAAGGATGTTTAGGCATCCCTACTACCCTGCACTCTCCCAGACCTGGCTCTTAGCTCTTGCTTTGAGGCAGAACCACTGGAAGAACCTCATTGCCCTGTACCCATTGGCCAGAGTGGGACACCTCCTTTGGAGACGTGACAACGGTGCATGGACCTGCTGGATGCCTGGAGCCAGGCTTTCTACTCTCAGCAGTTGCTTCTGCCTTAGTTTGCCAAAATTAAGGTGCCACAGAGATGCTCTCCTACAAGGCAGAGGTAGCACCGGGTTCACCAGGGTGCCGTTGTGCAGCCTGGAGCACTTGTGCTCCCCGAGTTGCTGCAGAGATGCCCCCCCCCTTCACCATGGCATAGAGCTTTAAAACCTTCTGAGTGCTGTGCATGTGCCTCGGGAGCTAATGAGGCTCTGACATGTCACTCACTAATATGTTGCTACCTGCTAACGGCACGTCTTTGGCTTCTGGCATCCTTCCCTCCTCTCCTCTGCAGCATTAAAATGCCTTGTGCTTGCTGTGTCACTGATTTCCAAACCTGTGGTTGCTTTGCAATATTGATATTCTTGTATTTACCAGCAGCCATCTCACAGATGCGTGGAATGGGTCTACAGTAAATTGCTCCTGTGATTTAATTACCCCCCTGAATTCCTGATGCATTTGCAAGCAGCAGTGAGGAAGCCAAACATCACTGATCTGCATCAACCCAGGGATGCTGTTTCGGAGCCGAACCTCTCGCCCCATCCCCAGCTGGGATAACCTCAGCTTGTGTTGGCTGGGAAACCTGATGTGTTCTGGGGTGCTTGGGGGCAGATGTCTGTGTGCTTGACCCATTGGCCATGAGTGGCTCCGGGAACTCACGTTCATGGCTTTAGGGGCAATTCTGGGCAGTGATGGAAGAGATTTTCTCATCTGTAGGATCACAGAACTGCAGAGTGGCTCTAGGATGGGACACCAATCCCATTAGGGACTATAAAGCAAGACATATACCTGGTGCTTGCCACGTGCAGCAAACTCCATTTCAAACCCACTTCTTGCAAAAACTGCCCTGTTCACCCCATTTCACCTCTTGTAGCATCACTTTGGTTGTCCAAAGCTATCCTTGCCCATGTCAGCACACCGGTGTGCCCCCCAAGAGGGGTTCCTACAGCAGCTGAGAACCTCCTCCAGGGAGCCCTGAGGTTTATTTTAACAGGGCTTGTAGCAATAGGACCAAGGGCAATGTTTTAAACTAAAAGAGGAGAGGTTTAGACTAGATATAAGGAAGAAATATTTTATGCTTAGAGTGGTGAAACATTGGAACAGGTTGCCCAGAGCAGCTGTGGGTGCCCCATCCTTGGAAACATTCAAGGTCAGGTTGGACGGGGCTCTGGGCAACCTGATCCAGTGGGAGATGTCCCTGCTCACTGCAGAGGGGTTGGACTAGATGACCTCCATGGTCCCTTCCAACTCAAACTATTCTATGACTCTGTGATTCTATAAGAATGTGAAAATACCAATGATTACAAGCATTACTTCATCGTGTGACATCATTTGGACCATCCGGGAACCGTCCAAGGTTATACAAGAAGCACCGCACCCCAGGAAGGATTTGTTGGCATTTCCTATGGACAGCCTCATAGGATGAATGTCCTTTACCTGAAAATTTATTAATCAAGGTTGGATGAAAACCTTGTCCAGGATGCCACACACGAGCAAGAATTGATGGCTATTCTCAGAATAAGGCTCTTGTACCTGGGCTGTAGCTCAGCTCAGGTCCAGCAGCCTACTCCTTGCACATCCTGGTCTCTTGTATATCCAAATGTTTTATGAAATTTGGAAAAATTCAAGGAAAATGAAGTTTTTTTCATTTTTCAAGACAGGAATCATGTAACTAGAGAAGCTTAAAGTGAAGCTAGGAGGATGCGACTGACCTCAGGGAGCTCTGGGTCCTGGGATGGGATGAAGGATGGGGAGTGGGGTGGTGACACCCCTGTGGGAGGGTCCCAGCAGCAGGAGCACCAGGGAGAAGATGCAGGTTTTATACTGAGGAAGGTGTGATTTCAACAGCCAAACCTACTCCAGCCTGGCCCAAGACACCACCGCAGCAGAAATACAGATTTAGGGCTGGGTTCTCATCTCTGACACTCAGGCTAACATCCAGACAACTTCCACTGGCTTCAAGCTCTCCTGGATTTACGTCTCCATCAAAGTGAGGCTGCAAGGACCAGCATGGCCATCAAAAGCTGCAACCCCCCGGCACTCTTCCAGATGCTGCAACAATTTCTTTGTCACTTGTCTTGGCCGTAAGTGCTGCTGTGGCTTGACAGCAGCAATTTCCCATCTGCTGATTGGGTGATGACCACTGTTTTCCTAAAGGAAGATCTGAAAACCTGCTCAGATCTGGGAGGTTTTGGCTTGGGAATGCTGGACGCCCAACGCTCAATACCTCCTCCTGTGGACCACCTGGGATCCTCTATCTTGGGTCATGGACAAAGGTCTTCCAGTCTCTACCTTGTCCCTGAAGTGTCATCGGTACTGTACATCCCAAGCAAAGACGGAGGAATCCCCAAAATAGTGAAATAACCTGATTTTGGGAAAAGCATCCCCCTCATTTAGGCAGCGGAAAACACACTCGGCACACGGGGCTTAACAACCCCCTGACTGCAGCTGTGGCTGACGCAGGGAAGCGGATCAGATAACAATGCTCCCAAAGCTTTTTGTCTGTATTTTAACATCATTAAAAAGTGGATAATCTCCTCCTCCATAAAAGCACCGGCTCCCTCTGGGAGCCTCTTTGGCTGCCGCATTGAGCCAGAGCAACCCCGAGGCCGGCTCAGTACCAAACCAGGAGATGGCAATGAAAAATGGCATTTTGGAAACTCGACTCAGGGTCTGTGGGGATGGGAATGACCTGAAGGAATGGAACTATGCCCCTAAAAAGCTGTCGGTGATTTATTTAACATGTGGTGACCCCTTTGGTGCCAGTGCCCTGCAATCCCAGCAGGAAGGACTGAAAAATTATTTTATTTTCTTCTTGTTTTTCTCCTTTGTTGAGTGTTTTGGAAACTTAACGGAGGAATTTTGATTATTATTACTATTTTTTTTTTATTTATTTTTCAAGAAACGCCCACTGCAGCAGCTAAAGCTGGGAATCATCCATAGCTGGTGTTACTTTGACTTTTGTGGGTTTTTTTTTCCACCAGCTCTCTGAGGACATGAAGAGGGTGGTTATAAGCAGCTCCTCTTCAGACGAGCAAAGGGCATGGTGGGGAGTGACAGTGAGAAGATCTCACCTCTTGCCTTCTGCACCCAGATCTCACCTTATTCCCTTTCCATCGATGGATAGCTTCAGCAGTAAGATGAGCAGGCAGCCAGGTGCTGCCACATACTCCCACCTGTCCACGCTAAGCATCAACACCCTCAAAATCCCAATTATCACACTATTTCACCTACTGGTTGCATTACCCAAGGCGCTGCCCTATTGCTAACCCACCTTCACAGCATCGGCACCTGCAGAGTCACATTTTGCTCTCAGATATGCAACATCCTCAGACTCTACGAGACGTCCCATCTCACCCTCTTTATTTCTAACCTCTTGCCTGGCACATGCGAGCAACCCAGGATTTCTCCCAGCCTTTTGCAAACGCCTCCTTCCCTCCCCATCGCCTCTGATGACAGACTTACAGATATTTTCAGTGTAGGGGGGGAAAAAAGCTGGGGGAAAGGAGGGAAGAGGAAGAGTCAGTTCTGCTTTGGATCAATGCATTGCCATCGAACAAGAAGGAGAGGGCTGCAATGGACGTGCCCTTGGGAGCCGGCTGATCCATCCCCTGTCAAAGCCAAGAGTCCCTGCGGAGGAGCTGTCTAGTGAGGCCAGGCAGCTCTCGGTTATTTTTAGGAAGAGCTTCCCTCCTCTGTTGTCCCTTTCGTGCAGCAGGAAATCTTTTCTTGGACATTTTACTAAAAAAAAAAAAAAAAAAAAAAAAAGAGCACAAAACAACCCCAAAGCCACCTCATTTCCTGGAGTCTTCCTCTCTGCCTCACTTCTTTCTTCCCGTTTTCGCTGGTTTTTGGTATTTTTTTTTTTTAGGGCATGACACTCAGCAGCTTTCACTCTACCTCCAGCTCCAATCCTTGCATGCTCTGCTGCATTCACAGCTGCTACATGAGAGGAATAAAATGCCCGGAGCTCCCTCCGACACCTGGAGAATGTCACCAAGAAGCATCCTCATGCATGTTCTACCCCAGATGCCACTCAACACGTGAAACCATCCCGTTGACTTTGGCCAACAGCGGAGACGGCCCTTGGGGCACAGCAGGAGCATGTGCAGGCTCCTCTTCCACATCCATATGCTCCATCCGGAAACATCAGTTCTCTTTCTATAGGAAGGCAGGTTATCCTGGGGCAGAGGAAATGTTTCCTCTTCCCGGCAGGATGTTTGCAGTGAGCCCAGAGTGAGGTATGTATAGAAACCTCCTGACGCGGTTGTATCTCTGCGGAGATTTCAGCAAATATCTCCCAGCAAATGGTTTGAATCAACGTTAGTGCCCTTGGAGCAGCCTAGACCCAGCCCTAGGAAAACATCCAAAGACAAACGGAAAAAATAACATCTTACCCTTGCCAAAATTAGGCAGAATGTCCCTTACTAGCCACAGTGATCAATAAAGTTGGGAGGGATTCCTGTGAGGAGATCTCCACGCCTGGGACACCCTCAATCCGGGGAGATGGTGTCCAGGTCTGGCCAGAAAGGAGTTTTTATTCCCCTCTTCCACTGAATTTCCCTCTTGAGTAAGAAAAAGGAAAGCTTCTCTGCTAATTTTTTTTTTTTAAATTTTAAATTTTTCTGACCCCAAAAAAATGATTTATCAAAACATTGCCACCTTGGTCTGTTAAAACAATCGAGCTCTCAGCCCTTCTTCTAGTTTAAAGCATAACTCCCAATGCAGAGCTCCCTAAGGTTCAAGACAAGCCCAGAGAAATTCAGCACTCCGGAAGGAGTTTTTCCCATAAGGCTGCAATTTAGGGATTTGGGAACTTCAACCCCAGATGTTGCTGGGGTCATTAGATAAATCAGAGCTTCACCCTTTAGGTCATCAAATCACATCAACACCACTTGCATGAAGCGATAAAGCTGAGTCCGAGCAATAACTTCCTCTGGATGCCGCAAAAAAAACCTCCTTTAGGTGCTCTCTTCTAGTCCCTGTGTGGTTGTAACTTTTATTTAGTCCTATTTCCCTCTCAACATGAATCCAGTCCCTGTGAGACCCAGCACGGTGCAGCTCTGACACTTTTTCTAGCTTGTAATCTTCAGGGATGAAAACCAGGGAGTCAGAGGGGCAGGATGGGGAAACATGAGCTGCCCATAACCTTCAAATGGTTTTGCTACTTCAGGCAAAAGGAAGTAAACTAGATATTTTAGAAGTTTTCTGCAACACAAATAAAAATAAATGGCTTTGGAAAATGTTTTTTTTTTTTTTTTTTTTTTTTTTTTTGAATAAATCATTCCTATGTCCTGTTACCCCACGGTGGGATGTGCCTGCGGTGGTGCATAGCTGGTTGGTTTTACCACTAATGATGGGTCAGTCTGTCGAGGTTTATTTTAATTTTACGACCTTTACGAGAAACTTGTGTAGAAATGATTAAAATAGCAGCTGTCTCCTGTTTGTGCTGCGGTCAAACTGTCTGACACCGACACAGACACATCACCATGATGAAAAATATTGCTCTTTCTAATTCATCACATAAACACCGTTTGCCTAAATGCATCAACCCAAGCAGGTGTTGGACTAACCCAGCGCTCCTGGATCTCCCACCAAGCCCTGCCCATCAATGCAGGGGACCCAGCAGCATATTTTCCCATAGGGAATTGCAGAGGGCAGGGATGGAGAGGATGTCTTCATTGATGTCAAGCGGCCAGAAACCTCCAAGACATGTGCCCATTGACTGCGTCTCCAATTTCTGCTCTACCCATCCCCAGGGCTGATCCTTGCACGCCCTCATCGCTATCAGCGTGGAAACTCAGACCCACCAACCATCAGCAACATCATGAATATTGTACCGGTCCCACGCGATCACAGAGCACAGCACATGGAAACACAAGTGAATGGTGGGGCTGTGGAAGGATGGAGACCTGCTTCGCTAGCCAAAATTTTCAAACCCTAATAATAATAATAATAATAATAATAATAATAATTTTCAGGCATCTGATATTCAGAAAGGACCAACCACGTCCATAAGGAAAAACAGGTACATCCCAGTTTGGGACCTGCTCCTTCTTCCAACCGTTGGTAGCTAAAAGCTGTAGCTGCCTTACTGACATATCTTCCATTTTTCTGAAAACATTCACGTGAATGAAGTTCTGTTTGTGGAAAATTACATCACTTGGGCTGAAGGAGACTTCCTGCTTTCCTTCGTCTAATTATCTCATGACTGCTGTCTCCCTGCAACATGCTTGCTTTGGTATTTTGGTTTTTGCTATGTCAGTGGGATGAGCAGTTGAGGGGGTGCGCAGGCATGGGTCTGAGGGTGTAAGGACCTTCTTGGCTAAAATTTTCCTTTCTCTCTGCTTCCTCCCAGCCTACTGCTTTTGCCAAAAGGTACAAAATTAAGGGGGCAAGTTGATGAGGACATCTCAAAGACCTCAGCCCAGGTCCTACCCCAAATGTCATCCAACTCAGGAAACCACCTGAGAATTTACAGAAAAATGTGGCAAATCCACATCCTCTTAGCAACTGGAGCAACTGGCCTCTCTTTCCAAAGGCTTGAGCTGTTATCCCAGATTTCAAGTCCTCCCAACTTCACACACAATCATTGGCTCCATCACGAAGACGTTCAGCTACCTGCCTTGGAAGGCAGATGAGCTGCTGAAGCTGAGGGCTTAACAAGGTAATTGAGGACAGATTCCAACCTCAGAAAGGCTTCGGATGCTTACGCAGCGCTAATGATAAGATAATTCAGAAATATTTCAAACCTGACAACATAACGTACTAGCTCCGGCTGCAATTTAGTGCGTGTTATCAGGTTTTTCATTGCGTTTCCCTCGCTGTGATGGATTCCAAACTCGCCGTTATTACAGCCATTACATGCCTGATTTTAATGGGGGGTGCTTGCAGCTGTCACAACGGGCTGAAAATATATTCTTTATGTCAAACTGCACAGGAGACGTTTCCTCCTTGAGTCACTGACAGGTCACCTCCCCAAACCAATTAGCTAATTGTCTCATATCACTCCCTGAAGAGCAAGAGAAATGAGTGACTCGTGAATGAACTCTACCCATAGAAAACACTTGTTCTCTCTCCCTCTCTAATTTTTATTTTTTTTAAAACCTTAATTTAATCTCTTGGCCATTCCAACAAACGAGGCAGTGTGCCTGCCCATTCCTTGCATGCTGACTCTCTGCCAGGCTGTTCTATTTTTTTTTTTTAGATGAAGGGGGGAAAAAAAATTAATAGCTTTTCTTTCCTAGTCTATATAGACAACTTGCTGCAGCAGGGGGGGTCATCACCAACCATTTGGTCATGCTTGGGTCCTACTCCCAAATCTGCCATCAGCTCTTCCTGGCTCCAGCCCAGCCCTTGAGAGCAGGCAAGGCTCTTGCTCAATGTGAGGAGACGCTTGTGCCTGCTTTGGCATCAATGGGGAGGCACTCTTTGTCAGAGAGTGTAGTGACAGGACAAGGGGTAATGGTTTTAAGCTGAAAAAGGGGAGATTTAGATGAGATATTAGGAACAGATTTTTTCATCTGAGGGTGGTGAGGCAGTGGCCCAGGGTGCCCAGAGAAGCTGTGGATGCCCCATCCCTGGAGGGGTTCAAGGCCAGGCTGGATGAGGCTTTGGGCAACCTGGGCTAGTGGGAGGTGTCCCTGCCCATGGCAGGGGGGTTGGAACGAGATGATCTTTAAGGTCCTTTCCAACCCAAACCATGCTGTGATTCTATGATTCTGATCAATCAGCCAGGTTAGAAAGCACTACTTTACTCAGCAGAACTGCTCATCTGCCAAAGCCTCTCTTGACTGTTGGCTTCATAAGCACACCAAGCTGTCGCTCTTATTTCTATTTCTCTTAGCTCTGCGAAAGCAATGCAAGGAGGGGAAATTAAAAAAAAAAAAAATTGCTCCTTGCTACGTATCAAGTGAGTTGCATGTCGTATTGCACAGAGGACAGAGGAGAGACATACAGCAGCATGGAGAAGACTTTTTTTCTGGCACAGACAGCGATGTGAGTGGACCAGGAGATCCGTGATGGCCTCAGTACACCCACGAGAAGGGCAGCCATGGGGGCAAATCTTGAATGATAAACTCCTGTGTGTTGCTGATCTCCACGAAGATGCCCTGTGCCTGCCCAGGGACACCTCCCCTGTTGCTAGATGGTACTAGAGCATGAACATCACAGCTGAAATGCTCCAAAAACCCCTGAAATATCTGATGTAGCTATCACTACATCTCCTTGACCTTCTGCAATCCCCTCTGACCCTCCATGCCTCTGTAGTAAGACCCTTAAACTACCCTTGACCAACCTGATAGCCCTCTACAGGAGACGGCTGCCATGGTGAGAGCAGTGGGTGCTTCTTATTGGGACATGAGTAATGTTTTCTTTCAAAATTTTCACCAGACAAACCAGTGAAGTATGGGCTAGATAACTGGACAATGAAGTGGGTCTCACTGGGGATTGACTGGGTGGTAAGTGGCTTTACTCACTAGACTGGGTGTCCCTGATGGAGACCAAGTTGACCATGAGCCAGCAACATGTCCTCATGGCAAAGGAAGTCACCAGCCTCCTGGGCTGTGTTAGGCTGAGCGTTGCCCACAGGTCGAGAGAGGGGATCCCTCCCCTCTGCACAGCCCTGTTGGGACACTTCCAGGTGGTGGGTCCAGTCTGGGCTCCCCAGTATGAGAGAGACATGGACATAATGGAGAGAGTCCAGCAAAGGGCCAGGAAGAGATGAAGGGACAGAAGTATCTGACATATGAGAGTGGCTGAGAGAGCTGGGGTTCTTCAGCCAGGAGAAAAGAAGCCTCAGGGGGATCTTATCAATGTGTGTAAATACCTGACGGAGGGGTAATTAATGATGACCGAGCCAAACTTTTCCCAGTGGTGCCCAATGACAGGACAAGAGGCAATGGGCAAAAACTAAAAATACAGGAAATTCCGTTCAAACACAAGCATAATCTTTTTGTAATGGTGAGGATGATCAAACACTGGCACAGACTGCCCAGAGAGGTGTGGAATATCCACCCCTGGAGATACTCAATATCCTAATCAATCTGTACTCGGTGACCCTCTTTAGGAAAGGAGGTTGAACTAGATGATTGCCAGAGGTCTCTTCCAGCCTCACTGATTCTGGTCTCCAGTGGATGATCTCCCCCATCTCATTTCCTACATCTTCTTTTCAAGCTGCTTGTCCTTTCCCTACAGTCACATCTCAAAACACCACACCCTCCCACCCTCCAACCTCCCAGCTCAGCAGAGGAGTTGAGACCCTCGATGGAGAAGGAACTGAATGAAAACAGCAGGTCAGGAGTCAGCAGGTCCCACGTGAAAGCCAAGTACCCTGAAGGTACAAATTCAGCCTGATGCTTTAGCTCTGGCTTCTCCATAATAATAACCCGGGAAAATCATGATTCACCTGAAGCTTTGCCTTACAGGGATGTGAAAAGGATAAACACAATAAAGATGTTGATTTACTGAGGTGCAGCTTTAATGGAGGTTGTAGTAATATATCTCAGATAGACAGAGATGGTTAGGATGGGGATGTGACCTGTTAATTAATTTTTCAGGCTAGGCATTGATGGATTTGAAATAAAACCAATAGTCACCACAGCAGAAACACCCTATAAAATGACATTTGCTGTCTTCACTGGGTTTCTGAAGGGGTGGGAGAGAAGGTGAAATAAACTGACAGCAGACAGCAAAATGTCTTAAAGTCAGGAGAAAAAGGAAAGCAGTGAGAAGAAATAAGGAAAAAAGCCAGTCCTCGTGATCCTAGAAACACTCCTAACAGCTACAGATTTTAATCTTTATGTGAGCTCCCCCGAGATGGACTGAACTTGGCTTCCCACAGCACCCCAACCCCGTTGGCAGCGACCCAGCCAGCTGATGCTCAGTGGGTGCTCATTAAACTGGCATCCGGAGAGTTAAGCACATTAGAAGAACCTGCCTTGACACATTGCTATCCAAGGTCTCTTTTTTCCTTTGGAAAAAGCTAAGTCACTCTTTAGCGAGAGGCCAGGCGAAAGGTTGCTTAGGAACTACATTACTTCTCATTCTTAGACAGTGATGCTAGCTGGCACCCAGGGTGGCGTGGGGATGGAGCGCTGGGAAAGCCACGAGCAATGGGCTGTGGGGTCATCCCAACGACCAAGATCAGCAGCAATCGCTGCTCGTCGCTCCTCTAGCCAACCGCCCTGGGCTCTTGCAGGAAACCCTTGGGTTTGCTCCAGAAAAGCAACTCTAAAAGGCAAGAGAAGTCTAAATCAGAAAGGTTTTGATAATATCACAAGAGGCGGTGCACGAGCTCGTGCACAGGGTCAGGGTTTCTACTGGCAGTGTGTCCAACAGGAGGAAGGAAGGACATTTCAGGATGAGTGACCTTTCATCCAGGATTTCAAAACACTTGAGAGACCCAGATGACACACAGTACACAACGGTGTCAGCTGTATCTTCAAGTCTCTCACAAGACTTGTCCTCTGTTAGGTGAGAACACTGCTGACGCAGATTTTCCTCTAAATGCTTTTAGGAAAAGTTAAAAACCTTTTAGAGACCAGAGGGACCAGCTGCTACGGCAGCTTCTCAGAGAGAAGTTGTGCCGACGAGGCTGCCCAGTCCTTACACCGTCTGCCCAAGGGATGCTATTTCGAGGGAATCACGTGAAGAAAGACCGATGAGTCAACACTTCGGACCCGATGAAGCAACGAAAGCTGCAGGAAGAAGTTGAATCATCAGATTTCCACTGTGTGTAGGGAAAGGACTGGTTTGACCAAGACATGCAGGAAAACTTCAGAAGTGGCAAGGTAGGGATACGAGAAGTGAAAGTCCCTTTTCCCTTCTCTGCTGAGATCTTCCAGCAGCTCGCTTTGACAGCCTTGTTAAAGATTCTACACCATTAACACCGATGTAAAACATGCCCAGCTTCCATGTTTTGTAAGAAAGGAAATCCCCATTTTACCCAGAAATTTTCTGAGATTCTCTTGAGGCAGGAGGTGAGGCTGACCTGAGGCATGAGCAGTTGATAAGGGAGCTGTCACAGATAAGCTGTTGTTCCTCCATGTTTTTCTAGATGTCCATCTTCCACTGAGTTTCCCACCCAATTTCAGAGATCCATTTGAAAACCCAGTCTAAACCCATTATACTCCAAGATGACATCTTGCAGCCACTAAGGTTGGACTGGATTATGTCCTGCTAGATCATCATGCTAATGTCCAAGTTGGTCTCTTTTACCCCAGATTAGGTTTGTACTCTAGCAGATGGAGTTTCCCCCAAAACAGTTAAACAAACAAATAAACAGTAAACGCCAAGGACAACGACATCTAATGATGCCTTCCGAGAAGCACCTTCAGAGGTGGTACTTCTCAGCACCTTCAAAAGTGGGGGAGAGGATGCAAACAAAAATCAAATCACTCTACAAAACCAAAGGGGAGGGGATAAATCAGAAACTCTTCATTGCAGGGACCACATCAGTGCTCTACATGCAGTGCAGAGACTATCACAAGGAGGTCAGGGCACTCAACTAGGTCCTTTCATGTGTTGAGCCTCTCCTGTTTTATGGCATATGGTGGCTGCGTTCAGCACCCCGTAGAGTTTGGGATTAAACTCCGCAGGTGTTCAAGGCCAGGCTGGATGAGGCTTTGAGCAACCTGGGCTAGTGGGAGGTGTCCCTGCCCATGGCAGGGGGGGTTGGAATTGGATGACCTTTATGGTCCCTTACAGTCCAAACCATTCTATGAATCTATGATGTATTCCTCACCCCGTTGCCACCACACAAACCCAATAAAGGGTTTATCACGGATTTGATTCAGACCTCAGAGCCTCAACCGGCTTCACCAAACAGCACCACAGCATCATCTTCCCTTCCAGAACAACTCTGCTGACCCCAGCTCACAGCGAAAGGTGAAAACCATCTGCCCAGACTTTCAAGTCATTCCCTAACACACCCCCTCTTGCCTGCCAAAGGCAGCTCCCATCAGCGGGGCCGCCTTCGCTGTGCCGACAGCCAATGTACCAGTCCCACTCCCCCTCAAGGGCATGGGAAAAGGCAGCGGGGATCGAGCACAAAAATGTGCGGATGGGAACGCGGTGGGGGAAGGAGTGGGAGAGTTTGACCTGAGATTTGTTTGCTCAGCATCTCATCTCTGGATGAAGCAATGTTTCACTTGTGGAGGGCATGAGAGAGAGGAGATTGGGAGGAACGGCTTGTGTGCAAGAATAAATGTGGGATAGGAGGAGGAGAGCAGCTCTTTGCTCCCCAGCCCAGAAGCCAACTTTTCTTGCATCTTGTCCCTTTTTCCCCCACAGTGATGGTCATGGGACAAGAAAAGAAGACTCAGTGGGACACTCCAGCCCATTTCCTCATGCAGGGACTTCTGGGGGTCATGGGAAGAGGATGGGCGGTCACCCTGGGGACAATGGTAGCTTAAGGTAGGGGTTTTAGATGAGGTTTTAAAAGGCTTCCTCAGACTCTGCTATCTTCATACCCATCCATCCAAAGAAGTAGTATGAAAGAGAGAAAAAACAGGCTGGGAGGACTTGCATCAGGCAGAAAAGATTTCCCTTCCTTGTATTTACACAGCCCTGCGTCCATCTGAAAGGCATCACCCCCACACTCCTCACATGATTCCCAAGCTCTCAGATATGCTTAATAAAAAAAATAAAAAAAAAAAAAGAAGGAAAAAAACCCCTAAACCACCACTCAGCAAGCGATATACTACAAGGACACATGTTTTTGTGCTCACTTGAGCTAAACCTCCTCCACAATTTTTCCTTTAGCCAAATGTTTCTGAGTAGGAGAGCTGGAAAAACAAACTCCCCCAGCACAGCGGGACGCGGGCGGGCGGCTGGGCTAAGCCGAGCCCTGGGGGCTCGTGGCTGCGGTCGCATCCCTGACAGCCCCTTCCCAGTCCCCTCCGCAGCACAGGCTGGGGGATGTTCACCAGGAACAAGTGCCTATTGTCCCCTGTCAAGACTGAGAGGCAGCTCAGTTGGGGAAAAAAATAATAAAAAAGGACTTCAGCCTTCTTTTTTTCCCCTCTTGGCTTTACTTTTACTTTCCAAGTCTGGACAAAGCCCCAGCTTTGGTCCTTCTGCTTTGCATCGCTTTTAACACCAGATAAGTAGCTCTGAAATGACACCTTGAGAAAATTATTATCATTATCATCTCCAGAACAGGTCTCTCCTATTATTATTATTTTTTCCCTTTTTCACCTTGCAGCACCGCTCCATCCAACTGCAGGCTGTGGATTTTGGGTGGTACAATGGGAAGGGAGCAAAAGCCGTCGGGTTTGCTGGAATAAAGACCTGGGTAGCACCTGGTTTCCAAGGCACGGCTGAAGTAGTTCAAAGCAAGCGTGTGCCAACGATTGGAAGGTCCAAGCTGCCTTTTAGGAAGAAATCACGGTCAGGTCTGTCAGGGCACGCCTGCAGCTGATGCCCATCTGGTTTCTTCAGTGCCTCTGACTCCCTATGTGGGATAAATCCACTGATTTCTCCAAGGCAACGGCTTCTGTGATCCTTGCATGACATTTATTGCACATATGCCAATTACTACTAATAAATATGCTAGCGCTGTTGCTGAAAGGATACACAGAGCGATAAAAAAACAAACAGCACTTAGGAAGGACAAGGAGAATAAAAGATGGCAAAGGAAAGCAGTAGCGCGGAGGTAATGATCTGAGATCAAACTGGAGGAACTAATGGCCCCTTTTTCACGACGTAGTTAAGTCTACGAATATTGAAAAACTCATTCAGAAATCCTCTAGCAGGGAGACTCATGGCAAGTTTAACAAGTAAAGAAAAAAAACTAGCAGTCGCTTCCCCTGGGGAAACAGGGACACTGTCAGGCGCTGGCTCATAAAACGGCCACGAGGATGAGAAAACCCAATTATTTTCAATATCCTGCTGTAGGATGAAAGCTGGCCCTGAGTGGGCATGAAACCCCGGCATCCCTAGGGCAAAAGCTCCCAGAGGCCAAATTCCACTCAGGCTCAGCAGCATCCGCCCCATCTTCATCTCCCCGAGCACCAGCAGAGAGCGACAGTCAAGGGCTCTGTGACATGCATCCATCACGGAGCCATTTCCAGCCAGACGAGGACCCCAAGCGCATATCGATCTATTTTATTTCCAGCAGACAAGGCCTTCCCCAATGTTAAAAATAAACCCATAATGGCTAATTCAGCGTATCGCAACAAGTCGGATGAATCCATCCCCCCGGTCTGGTGCTGCCTGGTGTTTATCTTCTGTATCCCTTGGTCGTGAATCTAGACAAGGGCAGTTAAGGGCCAGCTGCTTGTCCCCCTGACCCTGCTCTAATTGCAATCAGTCCTTTTTATGGCTACTTCCTTCTATTTCTATAGCATCTGCCGTTAAACAGGACTAATTAATGCAACAGGAAGATGAAGTTCACCTCAATGCTGTTGGGTACCGATGAATCTTAACCCATATGGGAGGAGGGGAGGTCTTTGGGAGCATCCTTGGGCAGATGGTGCCTAAAGAACATCCCAAGCAATCCCTGGGAGCAGGCACAGACTCCAGTTTGGGTGGTGAGGCAGTGGCCCAGGTTGCCCAGAGAAGCTGTGGATGCCCCATCCCTGGAGGGGTTCAAGGCCAGGCTGGATGAGGCTTTGGGCAACCTGGGCTAGTGGGAGGTGTCCCTGCCCATGGTGGAGGGGTTGGAACGAGACGATCTTTAAGGTCCCTTCCAACCCAAACCATTCTGTGATTCTACGATTCTGTGATTCATTTGGGAAGGATATTAAGAAGCTCATTCTGCCTTAGAGCAAGCATTGCTCTGGCATCGATACTCATCTGTTGATGAGCATTCAGCACTAGAGGGAAGCACAGTGATTTCTAGGCAAATCGGAAAGACAGAGTGAGGTGAAGGCTGGTCTCCTGGAAAGCTGATGCAGAAACCAGATTCACGGGACAGAAATGTGCCCCTGCTGCTTGGCTGGAAGCAATCAGAGTGGCAGGGTCTCTGGAGGGATCTCTGCTTTCCTGGGAAGATCAACGTTTAGAGAATCAAAAAAGCAGACACAGCAGTTCTGAGCTCCATGGGACTTTCCAAGCTTTTTTGGGTATTTTTGGTTATGTGAATGATTCTGGTTGCAAACCTGACAGTTTCAGACCCAAATTCTGATCCTGATGGCAAAGAACAAAATTTTCCCATATTGAGCAAATTAGCATGATTGTATGTTGCATTTGTGCAGGTCCACAGGGGTAGAGGAGGGTTCAGCAGCACCTTCATTTGTTCAGAGGATCTCTCACAGATCACAGCAACTAAAGATTTGGTCCTGAAGCTTTACTGAAGTGCAGGCTGAACTCACCTCAAACAAATCAGCCTCCTCTTCATTAGGAAGAAATTCTTTCCTGTGCGGGTGGTGAGGCAGTGGCCCAGGTTGCCCAGAGAAGCTGTGGATGCCCCATCCCTGGAGGGGTTCAAGGCCAGGCTGGATGAGGCTTTGGGCAACCTGGGCTAGTGGGAGGTGTCCCTGCCCACGGCAGGGGGTTGAACTCGATGATCTCTAAGGTCCCTTCCAACCCAAACCATTCTGTGACTCTATGAACAGCACTCAGATTGCAGCTTCTCACACCACCGCGTGCTTCATGGGCTGGTACAGTACAGATGAAAGTATTTTAAAAAAAGCAGCTAAGCATCTTTGAAGTCTTACAGTGGGATTTATGTCAGCCAGGAACTGAAAACAGGTCTCGGAAAGGTATCGATTTATTTCGAGGAGAACAAAGGAGGTTTTAGAGAAGGACAGTTGTGTTACGGAGAGCAGCACACTACGGGCTGAGCTGACCCACAGTCCCAATATTGCTCTGGCACCGATTCTCATCTGTTGATGGTATTTGTTCAGCACTGGAGGGAAGCGCGGTGATTTCTATTCAAAATGGAAAGACCGAGCAACGTGAAGGCTGGTCCAGCTACCGTCGGCTTAGAAGCAAGCTCACACTTGCATGCAACAGGCAATAAACTCAACATGCTAAGAAAAGCAGAGACACACTGGGTAAAGTGAAAATGCCAGCAGCAAACTCAAGCCCCGAGTCCCTTCTTGCTGGTTAAGTAAGTTAAAAAAAGACGATTGATTTTAAAAAACTCATCTGCTTCAGTGCTCTAGGACCTGGCTTTTTGTTATGAAACAGTAGAAAAGGACAGAAAAATAAATAATCAGCCTTCCTTTTTGTTTAATAAGAGCCTCCAAACCATTCAAAGGACTTGTAACTGCTGAGATAACTGTCCTGATTTCAGAGGACGGGTGTGGGTGGCACCTCCCGGCACGGAGGGGACATTTGTATTGGCAGCCGAGGCAGAAAGCCTCCACAAAACCTAGGGAAAAGGAAAAAAAAAAAAAGAACGAAAAAAACCCACCCAGCAAATAAACAAAAGCATTCCTAATAAACTGGAAATGTCATACTACATCAGGGATCACAAGATCGAGCCCAGAAAGGTCCAAGTGGCAAGAACATGCTGTTAAAAACAGATGGGAAAAACAAGCCGGGAAAGGTTGAGACTGTCTTTCTGAACTTCTGTTCCTGACACGGGTTTTTGAGCCAGTGCTGGTGTGGCTGGGGAGACAGCGGGGTGAAATACCAGCTGCCCGCATCATCCCAGTAATCCCTGCGGAAACCTTCAAGCGGGAGGATGGAGGAAAGAGTTTCACACCAAAATCCCTCATCAACCACGTTGGAAATGTAGATTTTTCTAGCTTCCCAAGTCCACATGTTGAGTCGGGTTAATAATACTGTTTTTTTTTTTTTATCTTGGCCTGGGTTTTGCGGAGTTCTGCTTGGAACAGGGGGTTTCTCCTTGTGGCACGGCGGTGTGCGGAGGCAGAGGTTCAGGCTGGGCTCCTGGGATGCTCTGCAGCATGGGGATGGCCACGTTAGCCTTTCTGTGCTCATTCCTGCTCAGCTGAAGATGGATTTGCAGAAGTGGCTCTATTCAATGCCGTAAAACCAGGTCCTCAGCGAGCAAAACACAACAAGTCACACACTGGGAAAAGCGGGTTCCTGCTGACAACCCTCTACGTGTTAAGAATTAGAAGAACAGGAGAGATGAAGAGTAAAATAAAATGGAAAAATGAGGGTAGCAGCCTGCAGAGAGTTGCAGAAAGGAAACCTCTGAGCCTGGCGTCTCCAGGCTCAGCCCATTGTCCCGAAGGCGAGTGGAGATAACGCTCTCGGTGACCAACTCCTAAGATACACCAGATGGTATCAGCTATTCCTTGAGACTGTCAGAGACATTCCAACATAACAAAATAACAGAAGTTTGTTGGGTTTTTGTTTTTTGTTTTTTTTTTTCAATGCAACGCCTTCCCCCACTTCCGAGCCCATGAAGACAGAGTTGGAGCCAACACAGCTCGGGATGCAACGAGCCCTGTTTGGGGTCCACACTTTCCAGGAGCTTGGATGCATT
>WKFP01015136.1:844735-886913 GCA_011057875.1 Pterocles orientalis
TGGGGTGGGGGGGGACGGTAAACGCCTCCCCCCGCCGCCGCCGCCGCTGGGCTGCGGGCGGGGAAGCAGGAAACCGGCTCCTTCCCCGGCTCACCCCGCCTCCGCCCGCCCCGCTTTAAAGACACAAACCCCACAGGGGAAAAAAGGAGCTGCCCGACCCCCCTCCGGAGGTCTGCCCGGCACCCCGGAGGGGTTGGCTCTTCTTCTTGTCCCCCCCGCACTCATATGGTACCTATAGAGAAACTTTATCCGTACCGCAGCAGGTGATTCCTGCAGCAAAACGCTGCTTTAATCAAAAATAATCCCCTCCACAAGCCCTCCACTGTAAGCTTTAATCACTCCAGCCCCCCCAGGACCCTTCTCAGAAAAGGTCCTTCTCATGGCAGAAAGGGGAGGCTGGCTTTGGCCCCACTGCGCTGGGGGGCTTGGGCGCGGGATGGAGGTGCCACAGAAAAACAAAGAGGTTGAGCAAGAAACCAGCCAAATATCAGTGATACCAAAAACCCTCCTGGATGAAAAAATAAAACTTAAAAAAAAAATTAAGGGGAATCGATAAAAGCTTCATATTTTATTATTGATTTTTAAATAATGGAGCAGCGCCTACTCAAAGGGGGTTTGACTGTCGCTGGAGTCTCATGCAGACATGTCGAGTTTCACATTACAGCGTACGATACCCCGGCTGAGATTAACTATCATCTTCCAGATCTAGAAACGCTGTACATTTAAAAGTCTGATCCTCTCCCCAGCTCAGGCAGCAAATAAAAATTCCCTCCACAGCCCTGCGAGAAGGATTATGCTCTAACCCTCCTTTCGCTGCATCCTTAAAAGCAAAAATCTGGCCACGGCCCCTGTAAAAACCGAATCCTCCTATCCCACGACACTCTCACGCTGCCCACTTATTAGGAAAATACAACTGGGAGTTGTTTGCTGGGGATGGATTTCCAAGCTCTGTCTCTATACGGCAGTTCTGCCCCAAACCTGCTTGGGCACATTCAAGTCATCCCTGCCTCAATTTCCCCGCCTGTCCAACCTCCGCGGGCAGGGACGGTCCCTCCCGCCGTGTTTGTGCCGTCGCTGGTGCAATAACAACTCCACGCTGGCTGGATGCTCGACCGTACGTCAAACAACAACAATCTTTATATAACTGCTGCTCGCGCGGGGATCTTGCGTCACTTTAGAGCAGCAATTACAAACCGTTTGCCTCTGGGAGGTAGGCACGACACCTCTTTTCACGCTGGGGACGGCACGGTTAAGCCATATGTTGTTTATCATCTTTGTGAATCCATAAAGGAGAGGAATAACCCCTTAAAGACCAACAATGTCATTTGTCAGGAATGCATTATTTTTTTCCCCAACAGCTTCGTTTTGATTTTTCTGCCAGAGAAATGCAAAGGGCTAAAAAAAAATTTTATTTTTTTTTTCTACTTTTTCACTGCCCCAAGGAAGGGCTTGATCCTATCTGAACGCTGGCAGTGGTCAGATCGACTCGCCCATCTCTGCCAACGCGGCGTGTGACGGAGCTGAGAGCAGGGGAGGACGGAGAGGCCGGTTCTGCGCTGGCATCGGTCGGCATTGCCTTATTCAGCGCCCTGGAGCTGGATCAATTTACGCTGCATGAGAGCGAGAGTCTCGCCCGCAAACTCTCCGGGGTTAGAGGCACTTTGTGCCTTTGCAGGGAAAACTGCGTCCCAGTGACCTGCGCTGGAGAGATCTTCCCAAAACTCAGAGCAATTTCGGGGAGGCCGGTGGCCTACTGGGGATTTACAAAGAATGAATCGAGAGCAGGCGATCACGATTAGTGCAGGGGTATCTGTGCAAAGCCATTCCATGGTGTTCGTTAGTGATTCACAGCTTAGGAGCTCGCTCATACTGACACCAGTGCAAAGCGGTATCAGCTTGAAAACCAGTTGCAGAGAACCCCGTCCGCATTTTTATGTTAACAGCTTTCACCACGTGGAGTCGAAACACTCCATTTGGGCGATGGATGTTTAACGAAATGCTCCATAATCATCATTGTGTGAACTGGGATGAATTATTCTACATATTCTGTGACAGCCTGTGGTTTATTACCCCGCTCCCTTGCTGTACTATCCTTTCTCTCTGCTCATCCCCTATTCCAGACCACATTTACTGACTTGGTTATATCACAAGATATATCTGAACAGTGTCCAAAACATGAAATACGCCTATGAATTATTTTTTTCACGCCTTTGGCGATGCTTAGTGCAAAATCCTGACACATGCACCTCGGATTGCTGAGATTTTGAGCTGGGAAACAGGTTGAATTTTCTGTATTCTTAAGCACGTTGCCATCTGAAATGCAAAATATAACCTCTGCACAGAAGAACGCTCGAAACAGAGCCGCTCGGCGGGAACGTGCCTCTCTAATTCCACCGTGGCTGTACTCGGGGTGGGAACAGCGAGTTAATTCTGGCATGGGGCTGCCAGATTACATATGATCCAATGTATGTGATGTTACAACGCCTTACAATGCTGCCCCCACTCAAAGCATTTGGCCAGGAATACAAATATTACCCCTAGTGCCTCTAGGAGTTAAAGACGATGGATGTCATGAACGCGGCTCTGATTTGGCAGCGTTCGCACGTTCGTAACAGTTTTTACCAACTTCAAGCTGTTCCTCCAACCGGCGGCGGAGACTGAACTCAGGCTGGCCCCAGCTGACTGCATAAATCTCCGGAGTCTGAGCTAACAGCCAGCAACCTTGGCAGAAAAACTGTGAAAACCACATCCCCACGTTGGAAAAATGCGATGAGGGAGTTATACGAAGCCATCGAGAATCCATCTCTGCCAGCAGGAACAACTGAAGGGGGAAGAGCAGAATTAGCAGGCACAGCCAGGGAGAAATTAAGAGATGCTATGTAAGAAATCATATTCCTCACACAAGGGTAGGGCAGAAAGAAAAGCATTTTTCTAAGACAAAGCCCTTGTGCTGAGTGTTTAATGTGCCCGGGTGCACGAAAGCGACACTTTCTCCTGCAGAAACCTCCAGGGTTTTTAATCGTAACCATCCGTGTGCTTCCTTGTTCTTGTCTGAAACCGAAATCTATGAAAAAAATCACAACTTCTAAGAAAGAAACCACAATGCCCACTGCTTCTCCTGCCTCCTCCGAATTTATTTAAATGAGCCGTGCCATCTACTGGCAGATGGGGAAGCTGCAGGCAGAGCAATTCCCCTCCTCGCTCCGGCTCGCTGGTGTAAACTGGAGGGATGGATGGATGGATGGATGGATGGATGGATGGATGGATGGATGGAGACACGGGGCATTTCCTGGGGATTAGGGACCAGCTGCCTGAAATGCTTTGGGCTACTTACCCCAGCCAGGCACTAATCCCTTGGAGATGCCCTATGCTGAGGTTAATATAAACCGCAACATGCTGGGGGAGGTGGGGAAGGCTTTAAAAATCTGCTGTGCTGCTTGGTGCTACACGCCTGCTTTTCAATTCCCAGCGAACGCTCAATCTCACGAGACCCAGCTCCACAACAACGCGACCTGACTTTATCTCCATCAAACAGTTCCTGCGGCAGAGCGAGATGGAAGCGCCTTTTTTTTTTTTTTATTATTTCATCAAGAATTTTCAAGGTTAAAAAAAAATAATAATTGCTTTCAAGAACTCGAGTCTTTTCATGCTTTCCACCCGCCGTAAAAGAGCACAGCAAACCCTCCCTGAAACAACCACAATCAAAGTCAGACCACAAGACGGTCCCTTTCCTCCACATGATCAACAGCAGCTCTGGCAGCACTGGCTGCCTTCCACGAGCGGAGGGGAACAGTAGCACAAGATGCTTTTGATCAGATAATGAAACGGTTTGAAACATCAGCACTACAGTGTGCTGGCAAAGATGGGGGCATCAGAGCTCTGATGCCTTAATAGAGGCTCAAAAAAAAAAAAAGAGAAAAGGGAAGAGGTGACGCGTGGGTCAGCTGTGTTCAAGGCGCTGCCTTGGGTTTCATAGTCCAGTTGCTAGTGGTGGTGATGGGAAAACAACAGATTAAACCTGCTTTGGCCCCTTCTCTGGTTGAGATCGTGGTGAAAACCAGCACATCCCATCAAGAATGGATGCAGACCATCAAGAATCTTGGACTGGGATGCTGCGCTGGACGGTGTCTGGGGATGCAGCCAGAGGACACTTCCAGTCCTTGCACTCAAAGATAATTAAATGAGTTTTTGGATTCGGGAACCACAGCCCAAGTTGAAGCCCAGTCCTGCTTCCCTCAGTAAAATGGACAGTTAGAAATAATTTTGCCTGGAGCTAAGCTGGGACGGAACGCTACTGCATTATTTCTCAGCTTTGGGCCCTGGTAGAGCTTCTTCATGCTTGGTCCTTCCTTCTAGGATGGGTGAGTTCCTCACACACACTCTCTTCCCTGGATCCAGATACATTTTATTGTTTTGGGGGTTTCTTTTCTCCTTTTCTTTTTCTTTTCTTTTCTTTTCTTTTCTTTTCTTTTCTTTTCTTTTCTTTTCTTTTCTTTTCTTTTCTTTTCTTTTCTTTTCTTTTCTTTTCTTTTCTTTTCTCTTTTTTCTTTTCTTTTCTTTTCTCTTTTCTTTTTCTTTTCCTTTTCCCCTTTTTTTCCCACTTATGCTATTTCCACCATAAAAAAGAAGAAAACTGGGAGTTTTCCTATTTTTTCCTCACCTTCTCAAGACAGAAAACCACTGTAGCACCGCTCGGTGGGAAGGGCACCAGGCAGTGCTCCAGACATGGACACTGTTCTGATCAAAGCATAAAGGCCACTTCCTCTTTGTGTTTTTTTTTCCCCCGATGAGGCCAGAAGCTCTGGATGGAAAGGAGTCCTCTACGGACACTATTTGGCACAATCGGTCTTTGACCGCAGCTGGGCTCAGGGCAAGTAACCATAAAAAAAAATGATAACAACATAAATTGGGAAAAACGGGGCTCCCTCGCCTGTTCTCCCGACCCTGGCAACACTCTCCCATCCTTAGGCATTACTTCAAGAGCAGATGGTGCTCTGCGGTACAGCAAACGAGCAATTATCCTCCTGACACCCCGCAAGGCCTCCCCGCATGCGATCGCAAGAAGTTACTTCACCCCAAGCTAAGAGCTGTTGTCTGGCTTTTCAGCATAATTGGATGTAATCAGGTTTAATTTGGTTGGTGCAGTAACTCTGAAGACTTTTGTAACTGGATTACTGTCAGCTCAATGGTCATGTGCCATTATCTTTGCTGGTCAAAACAGAAGCCAGAATAAAAACAGATGCTTTCCCCCTTACCTTCTCCTTCCAACGACACCCCTTCGGGATATGCGCTTGCACTGTACAGTCGATATAATGAACTACAAATTCTATTAGGAGGAGGAAGTCATCGCTGTCATATTACGTTCAGGCCTCTCCTAGAAAGTGTAAATTATCTCGAGTCCGTATCTCTGTGTTTACAAGCACAGGCGATGCACAGCTTAGAGATAAAACTGCTGGAGCACAGACCTATGATGCACATGAGCTCTGAGACATGTAAATTGTATTATCCCTGTGGCACAAGGAGGGAAGCTGAGACCACGAGCAGGAGGGAATGGCTGATGGGGAAGGAGTCCTTCAGGTCCTATTTTCTACTGGACACCACCAGGTGAGATTAAGGAATACGTAAAATGCAGACACACAGCTCTACTACAGGTACTCTGCAGGTGAGAGAGGCAACTGGTAGAAGTAACAAAGCCAGCGGCATAAAGACCTTATCTTCAGATCACAGAATGGTTTGGGTCGGAAAGGACCTTCAAGATCATCCAGTGCTACCCCCTGCCATGGGCAGGGACACCTCCCACTAGCCCAGGTTGCCCAAAGCCTCATCCAGCCTGGCCTTGAACCCCTCCAGGGATGGGGCATCCACAGCTTCTCTGGGCAACCTGGGCCTCACCCCCCGCACAGGAAAACATTTCTTCCTCACATCTCATCTCAGTCTCCCCTCTTTCAGCTTCAACCCCTTCCCCCTCATCCTTTCCCTGCACCCCTGATCCAGAGCCCCCCCATCTCTCCTGTAGCCCCCTTTCAGCTCTAGAAGGTGCTGGAAGGTCTCCCCAAAGCCTTCTCTTCTCCAGGCTGAACAACCCCAACTCTCTCAGCCTGTCCTCATAGGGGAGGTGCTCCAGCCCTCTGATTAATTTTGTGGCTCTCCTCTGGACTCTCTCCAACAGGTCCATGTCTTTTTTATGTTGGGGGCCCCACATCTGAACACAGTACTGCAGGTGGGGTCTCACGAGAGCAGAGTAGAGGGGGAGAATCACCTCCTTTGACCTGCTGCTGATGCTTCTCTTGATGCTGCCCAGCACACGGTTGGTTTCTGGGCTGCAAGCGCACACTGCCGGCTCATGTTGAGCTTCTCATCCACCAATACCCCCAAGCCCTTCTCCTCAGAGCTGCTCTCTAACCACTCTCCGCCCAGCCTGTATTTGTGCTTGGGGTTGCCTCGACCCACGTGCAGGACCTTGCCCTTGGCCTTGTTGAACTTTGTGAGGTTTGCACAGACCCACCTCTCCAGCCTGTCCAGGTCCTCCAGCTCCCACCAGTATTGTCACTGAAGCAGCGTGCGGAGCCTGTTCCCATCACACTCCAGGGCAAATCCGGAAAATTCAAGAGCCTGTGGTCTTTTCTAACGCCTCCAAAATGCTAAGAGTTAAGAGACAGTCATATCCACCTGACAGACGCTAAGGCCAGGAAAATAGAGACTGAAATAAAGGACTTTTTTACTCCTGAAAATAACCACTGGAGTAACATGCGGAGGTGATACACTCCTGTGCTTTCAAAGCACTTTGGGCCATTTGGAGGCATCAGAAGCGTTTTATATTCCTGGTAGAAGTGTTGATTGCATTTCAGACGGACACATCCTAAAAGTCAGTTCAATTTTGAATCGCAGATCAACCGTAAAAATGACCAAAGCGCAGAGAGACTTCCCCAAGACCAGCAGCAAAGGATGCTCTCCAGCTCCCGGCCCCAAGCGCTCCAGAGCAGCCACCCTCGCAGCTGAACGCTGTTAAGCCGCAGATGCAGGCATACGCAGCTCTGCTTTTGGCCAGATGGCTATTCTGAGTTTCTAATGATGTGGGAAATGAACACTTCATAATGTTCTATCTCAGAGGGTTTAGCACAAACTTTCTTTTTTTTTTTTTTTTTTTCCATACTAGCGCTGTTGCAGATGGTACCAAATCTCAACCGGGGACTGCAGCAACGTGGTGCTCAAACCACCGTGTTTCAGCACGTACTCCAAGGAGACGGCAACATAATCCTGCCTGGCAAGTCATCCATCAAGTTTCCTAACAAACAGACTCATGAAATTTGTTAAATACTTGAACGCTATACTTCCTAACTCACCATGAATGCTAATAATTCGTTAATGCCATTAACAATAATGGAATTTGGAAGACTGTTTGAAGCCACTTGTATAAACCAGGCGCTCTGATTCCATTTGCATGGTTGCTCGGGTTTTGCAGGTGGCAATGTTCAGATGCGAGGGGCGATAGGGGAAAGCACCACCCGTGTGTGTTTACAGAGAGGCACCTGACGCACACCCTTCCCAGCACTCCAGCTGCTGGGCAGAGCTCCTCCGCAGCGGCTACGATGCTGCGCACACGCTGTTGGGCAAGCCTGAGCGCACACGGTGATTTATTTATACTAAACAACCGCAGAGGTCATTTCAAGTGCTTCACGGAGATGCCATCGTGTGACTCCAACCTGCCAGAACGAGGCCTCATCGCTTACAGCCATGCCAGAATCTCTGCGGTGGATAAGCGCTCGCAGATGGATCTCCTGGAGCTGCAAACTGCCTACTAGCTGAGCACTGATTTTCCGTAAATTTGTGCAGAAATGGGAAAAACTTTTCTTAACTCAGGCAGCTGAGCCTGGAAATCTAATCCTGATCTTAACTCTGGCTTCCACCCATAGCCTCTGGCAAGTCCCTACACCTGATCCTGACTTTTCTGCACTCACCTGGAGCATCACAGCTGCGTGGACAGCCCGACACAGAGAGGTCAGTAAGGCTTGGAGTTGTCTAGGGTGGGTGTCTGGCTTTCTCCTGCTTGGATGGGCAGCCAGTGGCCATCCATTCATCAACAGAGCAGCAGCAAAGCTGAGGGACACGCAGAAGATGGGAGACCTGTGTCTCAGAAAAACACGGCTCAGAAGGATGCTTCACGTGGCTTAATCACTGAGCACTCAGAGCCCAGGATCTTCAAAGGGTCACAACGACAGCACTGAATTAATGCTCAAAAATCACTTCGGAGGTAAAGACATCGTTAGAAGTACTATTGCAAAGTCACTGTGTTCATGAAATACAATTATATTCCCCTGTGTCTAGAAATCCAGCAGCTTTTGGAAGTCATGGCAGATACTACAGAATAGTCTAATACAGAAACTTAAGTGTTTACATGATTTATCAAGGCCACCTCCCGGACCACACTAAGGTTTTTTTTTTTTTTTTGATATTCTTTTGCCAGCAACCCATATGATGGGTGACTTCTGAAAATTACATACGAGTATCAGTACATTAACCTCCTGAGGACAGTAAGATACAGAGCTATTGGTGAAGAGCAAAAAGCAAGACGAAGCTTTGCAAAGAAAATTAAAAATGTACTCTGTTAGCTGCCTGAAAGTATTCATTAAAAAAATCAATTGCAAGAGTAATAAAAATAAACAGTGGGATTACTATCTCTGAAAGGCCTTGGGACACACAGGGCTAGATAAAAATCACTGAAGCACAGCCTAGGATCTTAGAAATGCCAAAAATGCGTTTGAAACCGGATCAGTTGCAAACATCCTGCCTCGCTTCTGGTGTGGCAGCGCACCCAAAGGCAAACAGAGGGAAATCTCGTGGGGAGGCGCTGAGCGAGGATTCGGTCGATTTGGGTCGGTTCCATGCTTCTGCCACACATCTTCCATAACCTCGGGCAAGCAGCTTAATTGCTCCGTGCCTCAATTTCCTGCAGTAAAATAGCGTCAGCAATCAAAGCAACAAGGATTCTGAAGTCATTTCACCCACATTTCATCCACGATCAAGCTTCCAATTTCTGATGGAGCTGGTATATGTCTTTTAAATGGCCACACGGTCTTGCCCCTCTCCTGCCCTTTACGTGACAGTTCTCTCTTTACAGCATCTTTGCCGAACACGCACAGCGGACACCGAGACACAGCTGTAGGACAGACAATAATACATTTCCCAGCAGCCATAAAACAACGGGAGCCATAATTTCTTTGAACTCTGGGTCAAACTTCTTGTTAGCCAAGTCTGTAAGAACTCATCTAGTAAATTACATACGTCTCTTTACCAGCAGGATCATAAAATAAAACTTTACAATCCTTCCGAAGGTCACGGCTCTGCAACAAACCGTAAGACAAAACAATAAATTCACCCCCGAGACCACCGTTTATGTGGCTTCGGCAGCTTTGGTGAGATCTGAGGAAATAAGAATGTTGACAATCTTTATACAAAGTCTTTCTTATTTCTCCTTTGGACCCATCTCCCAGTTCTCCACAAGCAGAAGGCAGAGGCTGAAACAGCAGTAGTAATGAGTGTTATGGGTTTCGGCAGCAGCAAAGCCACATTTATCTCTATACACACATTTAATGCAAACAATGGCCAAAGTGTTTCTTGGCAAATAATTATCCCTTTCTCCCCCCGGAAGAAAAAACACATCTATAAGCTATTTCCACAACAATCCATATTAGTCCAGCAAGCGAAACTGTGCATTACGTTTCCCATCAAAGTCTTGGCATTCCCTCAAACGAGTGATGCTTTATAAAATACAACTACTACTAAATAAACTGGAGAGAGGACTGCTGAGCGAGGCACCTTGCTGCTTTCCCCTCAGCTCTGGGGGCCTGAATACAGGTAATCCAGCTAAAACCCCCACGCTGGTCTGCTGAAGAACTTGGGCCAGCGATGTATCTGTCACCTTGTACAGAAGCCGGTACAACAGCCCAACACCTAGACACTGCCATAGCACCCCAACAGAAATCATAAGGGAGAGAACAGCAAGCTCTACTACTGCCTTCAGAGCACGCATTTGCTCTCCTGTGGATTTAAAAACGAGAAGACTGAGACGGGGTGTTAATTCTGCAGGTTTTTTTTTTTTAAATTAAAACTAGAGTACTTTACGATACTTTGATCCTGCACATAAAAATCTTAAGTGAAGGGATTAGCTGATATCCTTGAAGGGAAAACAAAGGCTTTTCTCTAAGCACTCTCGGAGAGGCTGGCATTTGGTTATGCAAAGTTTACGGCATTGCTCTTTTATTCCGAGCAGTGCTGCTCTCCCATCGCTCTGCCCTAACGCTGCAAAGCCACAGATGCAGTAATCAATGACACTGATTCTTTCCTCTGAAGCTCAAAGGACAAACCTGAAAAGAGGCAGTAGTGGCTGCCGAGGAACGGAAACTTCAAGGAATGCTTACCGAAAGGATGCTCAGAAGCTGCCCGCTGACCGCACCAAGAACACCCCAACGTAAGGCACGCCACTGGGTGTTCAGGCTAAGAGGCGATTCCTGTGTGCAGAGAATAACAGATTTTTATCTGAAGAAGTGTCAGAGGTTTTGTCTGGCTTCAGCCATTGCCAGAGCGCAGACTCTAAGTGAAGATGTAGCAAGGAAAACGACTTAAACCGAAGAAATACCCCGTGTGTTTCCCTGCCTCCATGGCCAAGAGGAACGACCTCCCCTGTCCTCCAGCTTAACTTCCCTTTCACTCTGGGAGAGGAGATTCGAAGGAAATACACGACATTCCAGATGGAAATCCCAGGGAAAACGTCGCATTCCTCGGCAATACCAGTCGATGTTACATATACACAGCAGGAGGCGAACAACGCCAGCCCGGAGGGAAAGCATGGCTCCCACCCTCGCTGGGTACCCATGAACCAAGCGTTTCATAAGAACATCAACCTCTGTATTAACCCTAAGAAGTATCACCACACACACGGGCCTCAGCCTCTACCTCCTCCTCTCTTCCACCACTAGGAAAACCAACCCATGTTGAAGGCTGGCCAACCCTCTCCTTCTCCCTTCTGAGCCTGAGAGCCCACCCGGTTAGTTCTGTTGGGAACAAACCTGCTCTCCTCCTGCTCATTCTCCCAGTTTATTGGGAGTGGGTTTTTGGATGCGCTTTAACACCCAAGGGCAATGCCTCCTTAGCTAAACTCTGCCCATCGGATCTCCAACTCAACGAGTACCTTTGAATGACATTGAAATACACGTGAAAGACTGGGGAGACCACTCCTCTCGGACACGTAGTTGGAAATGCACCCAGAATCACTCATGGTTCATCTTTGCTACATCTTCCTTAAAAATCTGCCTTTCTGCAGTGGCTGCAACCAGAAAAAAACACCAAAAAGCCCCTCAACCCTAAAATCCCAAACCTTTATTTTTTTCGTATACCTATCTATAAATCAAAGGTTCAGTCTTTTCCTTCTGTCCTGCAACAACCTCTTATCAAGGCAAAGAGCAAAGGGTGGATCACACCAGTCCTTGGTCCTTGCAAGCTGTCACTGCATTTAAGGTCTTGACAACCACTCTGCAAACCTGTTTGAAAGAGTCCTGCTATCCTTCCCTGTCACTTGTGACTCACGCCACATCATCCTATGACTTTTTGGCACCTTCCATTGCCTTCTTCTCTACACCTTGTTTTTCACCTGTCGCTGCTCAGCCCCACCCTGCCCATCAGCTCTGGCATCTCACAGCGTGATCAACAACCTCCCGCTGCCAACAGCCCGCTGATGCCAAAACCAACGCGGCCAGCCCAGAACCACTGCGGGGGTGAGAGCAGAGTGGACACGAGATGGTTTTGCCATCCACCCACTCTGTTTTCAGCAGGTGGGCTTCCAGCTCAAGCGCTCTTATTTACAGCAACAGGGACAGAACCAGTGAGTAAGGATCTCAGTAAGGACACCTCCTCATCACGAGTTATTTGGAACGCGGTATGGATGGGGCTGTTTGGCAGCCGGGCTCTTTTCCACATCTTTCTACTGAGAGAAGGAATTCCACAACACAAAGGCCAGCAATAACATTTGAGACAAGGCATTAAAAGGAGAGATGGTCCAAACATGCAGGAAGATACTCGGGTGTCTGATGTAGGAACGTCTCAGTGGTTGGAAAGGGAAGGCAGGTGTTCGAATCATTTCGTGGAATCAGACTTACCAGCTCAAGGCTCTACTGGGAAGCACGAACCAGGAAATGCACAGTTAACACCTGCTTCATCAAGGAGACGAAGGAGATATGAAAAAAAAATCTCGATATGCAGGGGATGTCTCAGTGCATGCGACAAACACCCCGAAGTAAGGACCCTGTGGTGATGTTCTCTGCATGATGATAACACACAAAAGCCCCAGCCATGAACCAAACTGAAACATGGCAGGTACCACATGACAGAAAAATGTATTTTTAGATACTGCAGGTGCAATGTTATGCAGCCCTATCAGTGAGAACTGTGACTGCAATATTAGCAGCACGATGCTATTTGATTGCTGTTTTTCAATCTCTTTTATCTACTTGGAAAAGAAGTTTTCAGGGTTGTTCTGCAGCCTCTTCACATTGTATGTGGCAACTTACACGGGGTACATCAGCTATAAGGTTGTTACTTTTCTTTTTCTCTTTATATATGTTGTTTATACTGCAGCCGTCTTGGGCTCCAGAGGAGGAAGCACTATGCAAATGACCATTTGCTGGATTATGATAATTGGGAAGGTAAGAAGGATGCTGGAAACCCTCAGTTAAAGCCCCAAATAAACCACTGGTTTCCAATTGCCTTGGGCAAGTCACTTGATGTGCCCTTAATCCCATCTTCAAAACAGAAATGAATATTTCTTTACCTGGCAGGGAAGCTGAGAGCACAAGCCTGTTAAAGACTGCAAGGAGTTCAGATCCTATAGCGATAAGCAATTACTTAATACATATGCAATGCTTGGGAGCATATATGTTGGTGGTTTCATCGCTTGGTCCGATGAGCACGTGAGGTATTTTCTCAACAAAAAAGCAAAGCAACAACAAAAAACCCCAATAAACTGCAAGTTGGCTCTGGAGAGATGAATGAACTCTCATCTGACTGAACATTTTTTTTCTGCTATGAACACGTGCTCTTCGGGAGACAGAAAACAGATATCTCCTGCAGAAGCTGTGCAACTGATTTGGGTGTACGGGAAAGGAACCATCTACCCAAGACATGGAAGGAAACCCTGTGATGCCAAGTGCTACGGTTTATAACAGAAGAAGAAACAATACAGAGTTACAAAACAACTCAGCGTACATCTTTATTGAAGATTCACAAAATCAAACATCATTCACCCTCACTCACTCCAGCAGTTCCAGTATGACATTTTTCCTTGCTAGGTTTGGCCGATTTGTCCAAGGTAAACAATATTTGCTTTTAACTCAGGGTAGGGACAATCACACTTTACAATAGGCGTTTCGTAAGAGCAAGTGCATCTCTTCCATGACAATGCTTCACAATTTTATAACGCTCACACTTCAAAGCCTTGTACAGGCATTTAATTAAAGCTTATTAAAGCCTCACAGCAGTGCTGGCTCCCAGTCCATTTCAGGTCACACCTCCTTATTAATATTTCACATAAAACCCACATTACCTCCCAACAATGCCTATTCAGTACTTCCACAGCTCGTACTAGGCTCACGAGAATCTTAACCCTTTAGTTAAGCGAGATTTATTAATATTCCTGAAGTGCATTGAAGACATGAACTGCTATTAAATTCACTGCAAGTGTGCTTTCACAATTTCATCAGGACATACATTATTTTCAAGAAGCCAGTATTAAATTTACCAAGAGTTCCAGTGAAATAAAAATTATCTTGATTTGCTACTAAACCAAACTTAACATGTTATATACATACAGTCACACCAGCAGTCTGCTCCACGTGAGTCAACTGCTGAGCTACAGGAGACAGGAGTGAGAAAACCTGGGGAAAGGAATAACATCTTTGATATTGTCAACTCCCAAGACGTACTGCAGGTAGCGTTCAAACCCCATCCCGAAGCCTCCATGAGGAACCGAGCCAAATTTTCGGAGGTCTAGATACCTGTAATTTAAACAGACAGTTCCATTTGCAGCACGGATATGCTGATGTAATTACAAGAGAGCTTTTTATCTAGGGTTTTGCTTTCCATCTTAATTACTTCCCTTTGACCCTAACCACTGTGGATTTCTGCCAACACAGCCGGCGTTGGTCAGGGGTGTGAAGAGGTGTGGCTCCCTGACAGCAGAATTGTATTAGCAGAAACCCCAACGCATCTAAACCACCGTCACTACGCTTTGCCAACACGCTAGAGCATGTTTTGTTTAGGAGCAACAACTCGTTTGGGTATGAAGAACAGCTTTAACATCATAGCTCTGCTCATTCTGAAAGCATCTTTATAAATTTTCGTATCTAAAATATTCCCAGCAGAGGCACAACACATTTCCACTGTTGGAGATGGAGTCACCTGCTTGGGTTTGTTTAGCCCTTGTCATGCCGCTGTTGAAATCTACCCTCCGATAAATTCTTTCATTTTCTGCCTTCTTTTCGGTAGTCTAAGCATTTCATTTCCAGTAGTTTCTTCAGAAGCCTAAATAGGTATTGCTGTCTGCTGAATATTCCTTCAGATTTTTTTTTTCTTTTCAGGTAATTATGATGGCTTCTTGTCAGTTTTTCCCCCTATCACTCTTACAGACTGATTCATTTATTTCCACAGTAAGTCAGCAAAAAATCTTGAACACACCTTGTTCCAGATCTCATTTTTGGAGAAGATATTTCATTTTGGAGAACAGCACCTGTTGTGCACAGAAAACTCAGAAAACGTTTTTGGAAGCAGATATTCCAAATAAATGGGTGTCAACAAGATTATGGTGGTTCTTCTCTGCAGTTCCCCATTTCCCAGCTGGACTGTAGCTGACGTGAGGATACACAGGAACTATATTTGCAGCTATAAATTGTCACCAACAATTTTATTTTAATAGGAGTGAAAAACATCTCGGTGAGTCTATTGATTTATGGGGCCACTTCTGAGCTTGCTGAGGCCACAAAGTTATTCTTCTTTTTATGAATGCACTAGTACGGGATTGAGTGACTCCACGTGTATTACATGCGTCTAATCTTTGTAAATGAATATTTTATCATCCCAGTTCAAGGAAAACAGAAGTACACTTAAATATAAACACATATATATGTTTTACTACTTAGGCAGTGGAGTGGAGAGAAAAAAAAGCACTGTGAAAAAAAATTAAGATTGGATTAACTATAATAAATGGCTTCCCAAATGTTAACTACTGTTAATGAACTGCAAGGAAAAAGGTGTATTTTACAGTGTGTCTGTGTATATATATTTTTCTATATTTATATACGTAAAACATACATTATAAATATTTAAGTGTACTCACTAAAAAAAATATATATAAAGTGTACTTGCTTGGACTTCCATGTGCTTCAGAATTTTGTTGGCTTGACAACTACACTTTAAAGTAATGTCACTGATCGCCTCTACTTGCAGAACAGAAACACTCCAACAAATTCTACAGCTTCAAGAGATCGCCCTGGCAGACTTAGTTTGACAGTATGCCTTTTAGGCCATGAAATATTACTTTTTCTTGCAGTTCCATTAACAGCTGTTAAAATTTGGGAAGTCATTTATTACACCCAATCCAATCTTCAGGTTTTTTCCCCCCCACTCCACAGCCCAAGCAGTAAAACTTGAAGCAGAGCTTACCTCTCCCTACCAGCCCTGACACATGAAGTGCAGGGATACCTACACTACAAGTTGAAGAGAAGGCTCCAGAGCAGGACATACTGATCCCTGGACCCTCGCGCTTTCTGTCCGCACTGCTGGGTGTTTGCTTGGCTTGCTAAGGCTCAGCTCTATCAACCCCACACCCTGTGAAGAGGACGATGCTTAGTATCCTGGGCTGCATCAAAATTAGTGTGGCCAGCAGGTCAAGGGAGGTGATTCTCCCCCTCTGCTCTGCTCCCGTGAGACCCCACCTGGAGTATTGTGTCCAGCTCTGGAGCCCTCAGCTCAGGAAGGACATGGACCTGTTAGAGCGGGTCCAGAGGAGGCCACAAAAATGATCTGGAGTACCTGCACTGTGAGGACAGGCTGAGAGAGCTGGGGTTGTTCAGCCTGGAGACGAGAAGGCTTCAAGGAGACCTTATTGCAGCCTTTCAGTACCTAAAGGGGGCTTGTAAGAAAGATGGGGATAAACTTTTAAGAAGGCCTACAGCAATATGACAAGGGGTAATGGTTTTAAACCAAAAGAGGAGAGGTTTAGACTAGATGTAAGGAAAAAATATTTTATACTTAGGGTGGTGAAACACTGGCACAGGTTGCCCAGGGAGGTGGCAGGTGCCCTGACCCTGGAAACATTCAAGGTCGGGTTGGATGGGGCTCTGGGCAACCTGATCTAGGGGAAGATGTCCCTGCTCACTGCAGGGGGGTTGGACTAGGTGACCTCTATGGTCCCTTCCAGCTCAAACTATTCTACAATTCTAAGATATGAACACAGAGGCTGTGCGACAGCATGGTGGTCTTCAACTCTATCTACTTCATACAGACTGCATTAAGAAGAAATTAGAGCTTAAGTTTCCACTGATATACTGGGAACTGCCCCTGGGGAGCTCGACTTAATGGTTTGAAAGGAAGATGATGGGCAGATCTGATGCTGAGAGAGGCTGACTTGTGAAACAGGAGAGATCTCATGAGTGTGAGGGATATGGGTGCTGCCGGTGGCAGATCAATCTGTACCAGCTCGAAAGTTCCGAGTCGAACTGGTGACAACTCTAGCTGGGACTAGTAACTTGAACAACGGCACAAACATTTCTGATGGCGTCTATACGCATACCTCACCCTGCGCAAAGATAGCTGAGACTAAGCCTAGCAACTTTTCTTCACTTTTGCTGGCTACAGAGTTTATAAAGTCATTGTAAGGAGATGAAATAACTCAGCTTCTTCCAGATGAACAGTAATAATAAATTCTACTCCTGCTTATCCAGCGCTTTCATCTGTAGATCTCAAAGCACTCTGAGAAGCTATTTTGGCAAAAGGAGCGAAACAAAATCCATTAAAGTTAATGGAAAAAGTCCATTGAATTAAACGTGCTGAGGATCAAGCCTGTGAATCCTTTCTGATGAGAGTGCTTAGGAGAAGCAAAAGAATTGAGAAATTTTCCATTCTTCCGAGATGAAAGAAAAAGTAACTGTCTGCTGATGAAGTGAAAATTCCCTTTCGGCTGGAAAATGCTCCCTGAGGTTTTCCTTCATTCAATAGTCTCCAGACATTGGATGTTTCTCACCTCAAAACAGTCATGAACTAGTCTAGCTATTTCTCCCAGTAGCTCATACTTAAGAGGAGAGTTGAGCCCTCCATTGGCAATTAGGGGACTGCAATATTATTCCCTGGGGGAAATAAGCTTCTGTGACCCCAGCTAGCCCTGGAGTTCATGTTCGGGACCTTGGGGACTGGTAGTTCTTCAGGGATTTGAATCTTACTAAAGTATGTGCTGGAACAACATCCCTCGGCAATGAATTCCAGGAGCTTGTTATTTGCCAAGTTACAAAAGCATTTCCTTTCATCCTTTTAAAAATCGACATCCTTTTATCATCATCACGAGCTCCTGTGCTGCCCAGCAAGGCACTGTGAAGATCACTGCTCTCTGAGTGACCATTCATAAGCAGAATGTATTCTTTTCGCTCTCCTTTCAAAACAAATATAATCTTGATCTTTTATGTAACCCTCTTGTTACACTGAAGCCTCCGCAGCCAGTTTGAAAAAAAGGCTGAAAGGACAAAGATATTGCAGAACACAAAGTTGAATATTCTACTGGAAAAAAAATGAAAAAAAAAGAGGGTAATTAAAAACCACTAGTGAAATGCCATTTGAAAGACCATTTTGTTTAATGGTTCAGGAACTAAAGATGCCAAGTATCACCAGATTCTGATGATGGGTAAAATGCTGTCTTTGGCTTCAGACAGCTTCTGCTCTGCTATGACTTCTCGAAAATCCACAAAAAAAGCATTCAAACACCCCCATTGACCGAGTGGGGTTGGGGCATGTTTTGGCTGGCTTTAGCACTGACTTTCTGCCCAGTACAGCACCTCGGATTCTCCACACAGCAGAAAAAATAAGACCAGGTGCCTGTCAAGGACAGTGGTAGGCTAACTGTTTTCGCTGGGCTCTGAAGGAGGCTAAAGGACGATCTGAACGCTGTCACCGGCCATGGACTGCAAGTGGCTCACCAGTGCTGCTCTTCCTTAAGTCCAACTCCTCCTTGCCGCACAAGGACCAAAGAGAACACTCCAGCATTCAAGCTTCAAAGAAAATTAGAAATTAAAGAATGTGACACAGCTCAATCTTCTCCATCTAGAGCAGAAGCAAGGCTGAGACAACACAGGAATATCCATCCTATGATGGAATACAGCACCTGCTCTCCCACTGTCTACTTTCGTCAGTGTTACACCAGAAGATCAGAACGGTACCTGGACTGTAAAGTATGAGGCCATCTTCTCCATTCATGCACATGATGATAACCAGAGTGAAGAAATGGGTGCCTTACATGTAGAAAGACTGAAATGCTGCTCAAGCTGATGGTAGTGGAAACACATTGGTCATTACAAAGTACCTGCTTTGGTATTGCTCATGCTAAGCACTTGGAGGCTGCAAACAGGATCAGGACACCTGGTTACAAGGCAATATCACAGAATCATGGAATGGTTTGGTTTGGAAAGAACCCTAAAGATCATCGAGTTCCAACCCCCCTGCCATGGGCAGGGACACCTCCCACTAGCCCAGGTTGCCCAAAGCCTCATCCAGCCTGGCCTTGAACCCCTCCGGGGATGGGGCATCCACAGCTTCTCTGGGCAACCTGTACTCAATACTCCCTGGTCAGCAAGCAACTTCCCAGAGTAAACTGATGGCCCAACTTTCCCACCTCACTTCCACAGACCTCTCCAAGTCTAGCCAAGATCAGCATGTACATCACTGAGCTCTTTTCTGTCTACAGTTCAAAAGAAGGAGTGTGAAAATTAGATAAAATAACTCTGCAAAATCAAGTTTTGCAACTCCTGCTCTCTATGGAAAGAAACCTGCACAACAGGAAAGATGTAGTGAACTGAAGAAGATTCCGAGGACTTTGACCACGTCCCTTCATCTACTTTTTTTGAAAAGTTTTCTAAAAGGTAGGAACAGGCAGAAGCACAACAGTATTTCAGATCATCAGTCGCCTCTTTGCCCAATGATTCTCCCACAAACACGGCACTCCTGAAACTGTCCCAGAAGTAGTCAGCCCCCACAATATCCTCACGCTTAGCAGAAGAAGAAAACAGGTAGAAACAAAGATACAGCAATATATAAGGGATTTCCAAAGGGACCACATCTTATACAGCTGCCCATTCTAAAGTCAGCAAATTTTATATTTGAAAAGGAATGACTCAACTGTTCTTCAAGGAGTTTGTGAGCCAGCTTTGGAGATTAAATTCAATCACTAAATTGGAGGAGATTAACGTCAGTCTCTCCTGCCACCTCCACTAAAAAGATGAATGCTGGCAAACTACCTACCTGTTTTTCTGGCAGATTTTAGTCTGTAGTCCAGAAGCATCCAGGATTACTCCTACCCTGTACCCTCCTAGGACACCAGACCCTGCTGCGGCAGGGGGTAACAACAGTTTTAATCTCCTCTGGGAAGCCACTGTGATGGAGTGGAAGGAACAGAGGAAGAAAAAGTCTCCAAAACAAGACCACAGGAGGAAAGAATTTCCAGAATGTGATTGTTACATATCACATGAAAATGCAAATGGGCGACGGCAATGTCTTAATCTTCTCTCTTGAGGGAAGCATGAGGCAGGGCTGAGCTACCTTAGCAGTGCTGGAAGGCTCTGCCACTGAACACCAGACCTCCTCAGGCTATATCTCATCATCTAACCACATATCTGATCCTCGGTCAGGATAATCCTTCCCTCAAATGAACTGATATGGTTTATTCTGGCACATACACAAAAAGACATTTCATTCACCCTGTTTGCAAACGGATGATGTAAAGGTCTGCCATGCACTAGGCTGTTCCTAAGTGATTTCGTATTGTGGGAAGAGGAGAGTAAAGAATCCTACAATTAATCTGCTTTTTTCAGGGTAGTCTCCCTAATGATCATTCTAAATGTAAATATACTCTTCTAAATATAAATTCTCCACGCTATCACCGCTCAAGTAGCTGTGACAAAGTACACACCGAGAACCACTTGTCAAGTGGAACACGAAGATCCTTCTGTCTTTTTAATAGGCTACACTGTTAATTCAAAGGTTGTTCTGTCTCCTTAGCAGGACAGTTTTAATTGCTTCAACTGCTTTATTAGGGAACATTTTTCAACCCAACTGCCCTCTCAATTGCAAAGGGAATTATTCATAGAGCTGTTAAAGGTCACAAATTGCTTGCGGTTCTGTAACCTGGTTATCTCATGTGATGGTGGTCAGAATCTATTCAGTATGGAACACGGCTTAACGATTTAATATCCAAAAACATTGACAGGTTGTAAATTAATCCACTTCATGAAATCTGGAAAGGAATGACCTGTGCTGTGAGTGGACAAATTGGGAAGATAAACTAAGTAGCATTAGATTAAAATTTGTTTAAATGAACTGGCTGTTCCATTTAGACTGGCAGGGCAGCTGGGCCAAGAAACATCCCCTCAAGGACAGGATAAAAAAAAAAAAAAAGAAACAGTCATTTAAAGAGTCTCAAAAGAACAAATACAGCTTGCAGGTCAAGATGGTGTCTTACCATTGATAGGTATCTGTGAGTCCTAATCTGTGGAACAAAAAGAAAATCCCGTGTAAGTAAAGGCACAGAGGAGATCCACACAAACAGCACTTGGTTGGAAAAGAATGCTCAAGAAAAGGGAGTGTCTGATGACTAAACTCAGCCCAAAGAGGAAAGGCAGGAAATTAAGGGAATAAATAAAATAAACGAAATAAAATACATCTTTTTCTAATTGCCATCAGTGCATCCTCTCCCCTTTTCCTGCCCCGCTAGAGGCAGAACAAAATTCCTGTTTTATTCCCCCCCATTCCTCTGAACACAGAAAAATGCAGGCAAAGAAAGACTTCTTTGCCTTCTCTCATCTTCGGTGCACTGCAGCTGTCCCTGACCGGGTCTTGGAGAGCTATTGTATGAAATGTGTCTAAGGAAACAAGAATCTCGTTCTTTGTCTCTCTTAGTTACGCTGGGTCTGCAGGAAGTAAATTTAAAAGCCTTTAACGAAGTATTTGGGCTCAGCAGATCAGATCTCAAGTACTCAAAACTAAGAAAAACATGTGAGAAGAGGTGTTATTTTTCCAGACCATCTTCAATGCAGAGCTGTACTTTAAGGTCACCAAAGACACACCCCATTTGTAGCTTGAAATATTTCCTATGACTTTCCTGACAAACAAGAAAGTCTGGCTTCAGCCTCCACAAGGACCACTCCTGCAGCCCCACACCTTGAGGGCTGTGGACTCTACATCTCACCAGCAAAAAACTTCAAGTGAAAAAGTGCAGCAGGCAACATTGTACTTTGCTTCAGCTGAAGCATGCCTGCTTTGGGAGAGTTCTCAGGGAGACACAGGGAATAATATCATCGTCCACCACAAATTGAGAACCAATGTTCTGTGATTTTAATTGTCCTGTGCCTTTCGGATTCATTACGCTGAAATGGCTTTTGCTCTTCTCCACTGACTAGATATATCTCCATGAGCATGTAGCCGATTTAAGCGACAAATTAATTCCCCAGTGTACAAATGATGTTACTCTGGGATTAATCCTCCTCCAAAATTGCTTTGCACAAGTGTATGGATGGCACAAATGGACTCATCTGAGTTATGAAGGGTCCTTTTGAACAATCAGACAGGATCCAGGGAGCAATTGTCTGTGGAGAATTACCCCATCTAGAACGTCAATTATTGTTAACTAAACAGCAGCTTCGAGACTCCGACACTGAATCTAGCCTAAAATTACTCAAAGTCACACAATCCAGAACAAAGCAGCAGGGAAAGAGCCCAGATGACTCAGTACAGGTCCCAGGCACTTCCAATGAAGCTTCCAACCAAACTGTTAGCAAAGAACTGTATTCTCTTAAATGATTCCACTGAGGCCAGCTGCATCACAGCTAGAAAGCTTCTGACCAAAACTGCAGTTAGAGAATCACAGAATGGTTTGGGTTGGAAGGGGCCTTAAAGCTCATCCAGTTCCAACCCCCTGCCATGGGCAGGGACACCTCCCACTAGCCCAGGTTGCCCAAAGCCTCATCCAGCCTGGCCTTGAACCCCTCCAGGGATGGGGCATCCACAGCTTCTCTGGGCAACCTGGGCCACTGCCTCACCACCCTCACAGTTCCTCAGTTACACAATGTGATGACAAATATATCTAAGCTCTGTCTACGTGACAACTTCCACCTTTGCAATCCACTCTCAGCCACAAGTGTTGTGAAGAAAAGACCTGAGGACAAAGTGTCTCACACCAGACCCAGACAGCTGAGCCGAGACATTCTGCTGCCCTGGTCTCCTGCCATAAAATAAACTATTCTGTGATGAGCTAAAACAGAGAGAGTTTGCATACCTCCAACAGAAGCACAAGAACTTCTCCACCAGTTTGCAATCACCTACTCAGATAAATATCTCCAAGACAAAAATAAGTGGCTTTTAAATAGCATTAGTTGCCCTTCCACTCCTCCATCCTGCCATCCACCGAGGGCTGCTGCAGCACGCTCTTGGTCAGGCTGGTCTCCTGGCATCTGGGGGCTTCCCATACCTCTGTAAGCGTGATTCCAGGAAAGGCAGTCGTTCCTCTCTCAAGCTGCCTCCACACAACTCTCCTACTCCTGGTACGAGGAGATCAACAGCTGCAACCTTAAAAGAAAGAAAACTCGTCTCAGCCATGCCACACAGCCATACAGTGTATGGCAGAAGTACAGAAGTTGACACTGATGGTTGTTTGTAGAAAGCTACTGTAATTACTCTTCCAGAGTCCTGGACACTTAGGTTAGTATTTGCACATGCCTGAAAAGTCTCTTATTGATAGGAGAAGGCTGTGAGGGAATTTTACAGTGATAAACATCAGTAAGTCTACAGAAAACCTGAACAAGTGCAGTGATGTTCCAGACTGAGGACATCTACGGCCGGTGGTGTGAACTGAATCCCAGCAGGTCACTCTGGTGACAACCTGCACATGGAGGCAAGCTTGTGCAGGGTACAAAGAACCCAACAGCAGCTCATAAGGAAGCAAGGACACACACGGGTAAGTTTCCTGAAGCCCTGATTCTCTTAGAGTTTAAGTTGTCCTTACGCTGTAACTTGCATTTGCCCCCTGTCTGGCCCCATTCCTTGAGCCAGCTCTAGTGGTAACGACATCAATGGATCAATGGCACTTGTGCTGGATACAAGCACTAGGATCCCAGTGTTACCACCTATCCTGTTACTTTTTGGATTGATTGTCTTCTCTGGTTTGTTTTGTAGGGTTACTTTTCTTATCCCACAGCTGAAGTGTCGCTAGAATTAAAGCCACTGAAGTGACAGCAGTACATGGTGCTCTTTTTAGCAGAAGCAGTGCTTCAGGATGTCTTAGTTCAATTGGGAAATCACACCTTCAAAAAGCATGAAACTTGTCAAAAAAAGAGCTTACTTCTTGTACACACCTGCTATTTGAGGATTACGTGGTTGCTACATTTGGATGGTAAGAGATCCAAGGGCTGCTTGGAGCCATGCAATCCTAGCTAGGCATTTCACCTAGTAGCACATAAGTTTACCAGGAAAAGAACGAAACTATGGCAAAGGAGACTGAGGGGTGACCTAATCAATGTTTATAAATATGTGAAGGGTGAGTGTCAGGAGGATGGAGCCAGGCTCTTCTCTGTGACATCCAGTGATAGGACAAGGGGCAATGGGTTCAAGCTGGAACATAGGAGGTTCCACTTGAACATGAGAAAAAACTTCTTTCCAGTGAGGGTGACAGAGCACTGGAACAGGCTGCCCAGAGAGGGTGTGGAGTCTCCTTCTCTGGAGACATTCAAAGCCCGCCTGGATGCGTTCCTGTGTGATCTGATCTGGGTGTTCCTGCTCCGGCAGGGGGATTGGACTAGATGATCTTTCGAGGTCCCTTCCAATCCCTAACATTCTGGGATTCTGTGACTTCAGCAAAAACTTAACTCCTGAATCTTCCTCCTCCTGTTGTTCCTGCTTTGGAGATTTCTTCTACAATAGGAAAAAGACTGGACAGGATTGCCTGATGGTCATGTCTTATCTTGGACTTCTTGAGTGGAGGCCCAGCAGAAGACTATCTTCATCTATCAGTAGGCTAAAACACATGCCTAGCCAGAAAAGCAGTCGAAGTACGACCCGTGGACTCACCGTGTGTTGAGGTCCATCTTCATTGTCCCGCATGTAGAAAGGTTTGAGGTCGTACGGGTAGTTAATCACAAACACGGGAATCTCCCCACAGTGCTTCACCAGATACTTTTCATGTTCTGTTTGCAGGTCACAGCCCCACTGCAAAGACAGCAAAAGGGACCTAAGATCTTGATTTGGTGCGAGAGAGACAGCAAAATCCCTGCGTAGGAAAGACGTGCAGCTTTGGATAACATGAAACCAAGCACAGCAACTTCTCACGCAGGCCACTGAGAAAATGCAGCCAGAGTTTCAGGAGTTTGAAGGCAGAGCAAAGTAATGAAATAACACGGTTTAACTTCCATAGAACAGGGCCAGATCATCCCTGCATCAAGCCCAAGCATCTGATATCGAGTTAGAAAAAAACCCAAACAACAAAAACCAAAACCCACACTCCACGCAGCTTAAGGGAAACAGGCACCTGTCCAAAGTTAGCTTACTCAACTCAGCCAAGCAGCCTTATTTCTGTGTTACTGTTGGAATACAGGACACAGCTTTGCTAGGCTGACTGTTCTTCTCCCTGCTGTGTCTTGTTCCACGCTGCATTAATTCTCACTTAAGAAAACCCAGCATCCTATCGATAAATTCTCTGTTACCAGAAACCTTGGACATTTTCAATGCCCTTCACTCCTCCTTTCTTCCAACGACATAAATTCTGTGCCTTTTGACTAGAGACCTCCAGCCCACTATAGGATGTGCAAAGAATATCGGGGGAGAAGAACGGAACAGATATTCTGCAGATTTTCTTCATCTGAAAATATCCCGGGTTCGCTGTCTCAGATGAAGGTAGTGCAGATACGGGATTTCAGGTTCTACACCCACTTCTCCACAGAGACAAGACAGTCACCCAACCGGCTACAAAAGTGGCTTCAGCCAGAGGGTTATTCTCCTCAAAGCATCAAAACAAGAGAAAGATTAATCAGTATACACACGAGATGAGCACCACCACAAACGCTCTCCCTGCTTGTGTGCATGTTTGCAAGTGTTAGAAAGACTCTCTTTCCCAGGTGACACCTGTGCTTTGGAAAGACAAGGGATTCCCTCTACCTGTCTCTAGATTACGTGGTCGTTTGATATGGTTTTTGGCTTATTGGTCCCTGTCAAAATTTTGGTGTTATCCTAATACCATTCCTTTATTTGAGGAGTATTGCAGCAACCCTCCTCAGATGACTGCTACTTCGTTTACTACACACATAGCACTACTTGCATACACAAAAGAGAAGTGCTTTTGCCAAAGCCCTGGTCCTTCAACAGCAGGTGCATCACTTCCTTCCCAGCAAACGTTACGTGTTCTTCTGCTGCAGATCTCACTCCTTATACTGCTCTCATTTAAAGCCAAGGGCAAAAATAATAAAGTAAAAAAAAAAAACACCCCAGGAGGCAGATAACCTGTGCAAAGTAACAACTCTTGGAGTATCAGAGAAAGGAGATTTACAAAGTTCAGGCTGGCTGCGTGCACAAACAGGGACAAGCCACCAAGCAACTACCTACCTCTGGCTTAAAAGTGAAAGTTTGAGAAGCTTGTTTCAAAATTTCCATTGCTTCACCGTAGGAAATTCTGCAAGAAAAAAAAAAAAAAAAAAAGCTTTTAAGATAAGTATGAAAGGAATAACAAGGACATTTTCTGGCTAAGTGCCACACTGGAAAATTAAGGAGGAATTTCCCCACCACCACGTCAACTTGTGCTGTGATGTCAGACTTCTCAGCAATGCTTCTTTGGACACAAACCAAAAACTCTTTTATATGGTAAGAACTATGTTTTCCTGTGCTTCAGCTACATGCAGGGGGAAGTGCTAAGTTCTCAAGACATTTTTCATTATTGCAATGATGCATTTCAGTCAGCAGCGAGTTCTGCAGAGAATTGCTTCAGATAAATTTGTGATTTTTTAATTTTTTTTTTAAAGAAAACAATGTGCCCTTATTGGCATAGCTCCAACAACATAGCTCTACTGTTCAGGACGGTGTTAGGGAAAAACAACAGCCCAGAGTGCAAAGGGCTTGTAGCTCAAGCATTTTTATTTTACTTTGTAAAAATTGGGAGATTATCTGCAGCAAAGTTTCTCTACTCCTTTAACAGATATCAGAACAGATTTTTCAGGTTTCCACCAGCACAAAAGAACAGCATCATGGCAGAGCAAACAGAAAAAGGGCAGTGAAAGACGCTTTAGGTCTGACAACTGGAAATCAAGACAAGGCACAGGGAGGATCTATCACAATCCCGTTGCCCAAGCATGGCTGTAGCTGCTTCCCAGGAAAACCAGTGCCGGGCTGAGCAGCCCTACAGCGTTCTGTGGGTTGGAAAGCAGCACTATTTGAGAGGCAAGAGTAGGGAAGATGAGGTATTCTTGGGGGCCAAGGAGGGAAACCAAAACCCTTCAGTTTTTTATCACGCAGAGAACTGGGGAAAGGAGTTGCACAGGCAATCAGGAATAGAAAACCAATTGGGATTTTTAAATATCAACAAACAGTTTCATGAAAATGGAGCCATTGGAGTAGCAGTGTGAAGGAAGGCAGAGCACCAAAGCCAAGCAAGACAGTGAGTAAGTCACTGTGCAGCTACATGCTGGAAGGAGGATACCCCGATAGAAGAGGACCTTGTCCAGGGAAGCAAAAGCCAAAGGCCAGCAGATTCAGATGCCAGTCCCATGCAGAGATGAAAAGGCAAATGGAGAACAGTACAAAGGGAACTGCAATTCATGCTCTTTTAGAGACATTATGCTAACGCAGAAGATACCGAGTTGGGAAAGAGAAAGAACATATACAAAATAGGAACTCCTTCCCCCCTGAAACAGAAGTACTTACGTCACAAATTTGTTCTTCAGCATTTGCTCCAACCTGTCCTTGGTCAAAAGAAGAAAAAACAAAAATGTAAAGCTACTCTTAAGTGTTCAGAAGCCCAGAGGAAACTCAGAAAAGCTACCGCCCTGTAAGTTTTGATGTGTACATCTGCTGATCTAGATATGGGTCAAAATCCTCTCGCAGCCATTCCATGTTACAAGGGTACCTGATTTTTGGAGCTGAGGATTCAGAGCCTGCTAGATGATGGGACAGCTACAGTTTTGCCACGTTTAGTAACAGCTACAGAAAGTTGTGTGTCCTGTGTTGGCCTGAACAATCACTTAAGCTCAGGCTGACTTTTAGCTTTTCATAATTTGTCCTGTAACACAGGACAACACAGAAAATAAAATAAAATTAAGCCTCCCTATTGCCAAAGGCCCCCAGAATGCATAAAAGGATTGCAGCTCTTTCCTATCACATTTATTACCTTCTGGGCAGGAGCTATGTACTTATGAAAAAGCTCAACATCACGAGGACATCTGGAGAGCACAGTGTTCGTCGCTGTCTTGAAAAGATCTTCTATAACCTAGCAGAGAAAACAGTAGCCCATGAAAAATTAACACTGCTTAGATGTCCCAGACTATAAATAAAACACAGTAATCAGCCAAAGGGTACAGAAGGAGCTTCTGTCCTTCTGCACGGTCAGACTGCATAAGAGGGTACCAGCTTGCTAATAGTCCTAATTAGCAAGCTTGCTCAGTAGCTGAAGAGGACTGGAACCTATATTTCTACTATGGGTTTAGGGCTTCAGTGTCTGCTGCTAGCCTCAGTATCTTCAGTCAGGTTATCTCCAGTGAAAAAGCACAGCTGAAATACTCAAGCAGCAGCCCTGGTCAGCCACAAACACACACATTACCATCATTCGTGGTGACTGGTCTCAGATTAACGATTAGTGAGGTGCCTTTCCTGTAAAGAGCAATTCTGGTTTTCTGCTTTGTTGTTACAAAAGGCAGAAATACAGGAAAAGAGAATAAAAGTGTGTAGAGCCAGCCCATCAAACAGATCCCAGGCAGAGAGACTCTGCACAGTAAGACCAAAGCAAAGCGACCACGTACGGAGATAAGTAGAGAGCTAAAGTGGAAGACACATCAATGCAGGGATGTTTGAGAAACTAAAAAAAAAAAAAAGAAAAAAAAAAAGAAAAAAAAAGATGTGGTTTCATTTTCCTAAACTAATGTCAATTAGCTAAATTACATTATCATCCCATTTGGATATACTTATCCAGTAAAACGGGCTTCACCCATGCAGAAATTAAAATGCCATTTTGGTTCTAAATGAAAAAAAACCCAACCAAACAAAAAACCCATGTTGGATGCCACTGCATGTTGATCAACTCCTTTTAGGAGTAATTTTCTCTTTTGGTTAAGCAAAGCAGACCATTCAAGACGCTTGCTGTTGTGCAGATTAAGAGTTTCCATGACTCCTCATACACCTGCACGTAGCAGACAGTTGATATGTGCGTAGTACTTATGGTCCCACCTCTTCTTCAAAATCACCCTCCTTATTCTCATCTCCTCTGTAAGGACCAGAACAACGCAGCTAGGCTGCACGTCATCTCAGCCTGGGATGGCACCAGGTTTTTCCCAACAAAAAGCACCTCTGAAAGTCCTGGCACATTCCTTTTTTCTGTGAGCATGACAACTGCTTCATTAATTGCAGAGTTGAGAGAAGAGAAGCACCCCCCAGAAACATCTAGGGGAGCAGCAGTCCCTAGACACCGCAAAGCCCAGGGGAGACTAACTGTGAAAAGATGAACCTGACGCTCAGTCAGCAGACCCGAGGAAGCAGCAGGTCTCTGCCTTGCAAGGAACTAGATCTCACAGGGAGAGGAACAAGAGGCACAAAAAAAAAGCAGCTGGGCTCCTGACATAGCCAAGAGGAGATTCCAGGCATGTTGTTCAAACTCTCATAGAACCATAGAATGGTTTGGGTTGGAAAGGACCTTAAAGATCATCTCGTTCCAATGCCCCTGCCATGGGCAGGGACACCTCCCACTAGCCCAGAGTGCTCAAAGCCTCATCCAGCCTGGCCTTGAACCCCTCCAGGGATGGGGCATCGATTTTCAGACGAACATCCTTCATCACCTGTCCCAAGCTGCTGTGACACTGCTCTGCGCTGATGAACAACCTCTGCATCCCACCAGCCTAGAGAAGCTGGTAAATCCGTCCATTCTGACTCCCCTGGAGCCAAACTCAGCCCTTCAGACTCCTCCAAATAAAAGAATAGCATTATGATATACAGACATATACAGATATACAGAGGAAATGAACAGCTAGTATTCCTGCTGCTGAGTGGCAAATAACCAGTCAGCTTTGAACTTTCTTCAAAGTAGCTAGAAAAAGGCTTATGCAAATGAAATTAGAAAACTTCTTGGCAATTCATCCGGTTTCACCAGGCAGAGACGAAGGGATTTTACATCAAGCTTCCTCTTTCTAGCAAATGAAAGTATCATCTGGTTTCAGAAAAGCATGTTGTTTAATTAGCACTTTTTTTTCCCCTCACTGTGCGATAAAGTAACAATTAGGTTCCCACAGCATTCAACATAAGCAGCTTCCTCTTGTGGAAAAAAGTGGTGGGTGGTATGGGAAAAACAATCCCAGAAATATTTCCAGGTCTGAGACTGAGGTTTTAATCCTGGCAAAAGAGACAGACACGTGGGTCATGCTTTGGCCTCCTCACTGCTCTTATTTATGCCAAATGTGTACTAGGCACAAACAGTTCAGGGAAAAAAAGTGGGGAAAAAAACCCTTCAACTCAGAAGTAATGGCTTTAAGCAGATAATATAATGAAGGACTAGAAAAATGAGTTGAGAAGTATAGCCACTGGCTTGCTGCTTTCAGGGAGCGCGCGAGCTGGAGATATAGGCCAAGTGATCGGTTTGAACGTATCCCGAAAGAAACCAGTTTGACAGAAAACATACAGGGAAAAAGCCAGGGGAATCGCAGCACGTAGCTCATCTCAGAGGTGCAACTCCTCATGTCCAAAAGCCCATTCATTTGGTTGCTTCCTCATGGAAATGTAGAAATTGTGCTGGTAGGAGGGCATCCGAGGAGGACAGGTAAAAGTTTGCCCTTCTCCTGCACCCCTCCCAGCCTTTCTCTCTTCATTTGCACCTTTCAAAGAAGTTCAGTGGTATCAGTTCTGGCCTTCCTCAACGTTGCTGTGGAACTGAATGGTTAACTCTCTGATTTTGATAAGGAGCAGGTCCCAGGTATACTGTTCAATTTTAACTTGGATCTTTTGATACTGCAACTTATCCTCTTCCCAAATACAATTATGACCAGAGCTGAAACAGAGTGAAAGGCAGTAAAAGGCGGCAGCAGCAATTGAAGGTGCTGTGCACTACAAGAAGGGATCAAATCATCTTTATTACGTAAGACACTTTCAGAAAAATCACAAGAACTGCCAGTAGATTTTTGTTTATGCATTTACCTTGGCCATGCATACGGATGCGGTGCAGATCAGAGGGTATTTACACATGAAACATTCACCAACTGCACCATTATTTCTTGTCTCCATGCTTGCTCACACACACCGTACGTGTGCGCACATATACACACAGACGAGATTCGCAGCTGATCTTGGTCATAAAGTCCCCTCTCTTGGCTATAAAATCAACAGCCCAGGACCCACTCTGGAGGGATGTGGTTATTATGAAAGGAAGGAGACTCATGTCTGTCAGAACACTGCTTCACTGACCATCAAAGCCGAGGGAAGTTAGGGGACAGAGCGAGCGTCAGCTATGGCAGCTGGATGCCACTTCAGAGAAGGGACCTACAGCCCTGCAGATACCCCGATGACCCTAAAGAGCGCCGTGCAAGACACTTGGAACAAACCTTTCCCATGGGATTACCAGTGCTCGTTCCCTGGAGACTGCAGTCAGGTTTGCCCAACTGCCTCAGCCTTGGCACTGGAAACAGAAAGTACTCCGAGTGTAAACTATTCTGGGAATCAAACCACACCCACGTTTCAGATCTAAGGTCCCTGAAATTGGCACCCAAAAATCAGTGCTACTGCTGATTTCATTTCATTCCGTTTCATTTCATGCCTGAATTCCCTTCTGTACAATGGAGGTAATAATGCTCCATGTCACTGGTCTGTAATGACAGCAAATTAATTTTGATGAAGCAGATAACCAGGGGAAGACAATACTTATGTCCTCAGGAGAGAGCTCTGTGTGTTAAATTGTATTCTCCAACTTGAAGAGATGTATTTTCCATCTCTTAAATGAAGAGACAATGGTGCTGCGATGTGATCTTGTCAAGGAAGACTAACACTATGCATATACTCCCACAAGTGTCCTCAGGAAAACGTGCTTCTGGCATTTCTTTAGTTTACAGCCTAATGTTTTTTTAGCATAGTTTTGTACGTGTGTTTGATTAAATTCAATAATGACTGCATCATACAGCCTCTTTGAGACCCCATTAGTGTCATGAGTGAAGAGGGATCCTTTAAATCCACCACACTGCCAAGAAAGTGGAACAAAAAAATAGAAGATCACGACCTACAGATACAGCTACGTGACACAGCACCAAAGAGAGAGGGTGGCATCTCAGGGGACAGATGAGACCGGAGACCTTGGACCTCCAGGTCAGGGATGAGAGGGACAATGGCTCTAGTGAGTCCAGACACCTCCATACAAACCAGACCCCTTCCACTGTCCTACCTGACCTATAATTCCTCCTCTTTCTCATCCAGTTCAGAGGAAGAGTGCCTTGGGGCAACCTGACTCAACTTCTTGACTAGACACGTCTGGAAAGAGGCCACAGAGGCCCCTCCTTAGCCACACTTACATCCACCCCATACATTAAATACCACCACCCAGCCACGCAACGTGCGGCACTGCACTGAGCACACGGGGCTTTCCGCAGAAAGGATTGTGAAACCAGTATTGTCAGAGCTGAAGCTGCTTTGGAGCACTAAACCGCATTTTGGCACAGAACAGAAATTTAGATTGCACGATCGAGATACATGAGACTTCCCAAGAACTGTGCTACTAATTTAGGAAGAACTGAGCACTACTCTGCATAATTACAGCGGGGGAAAAAGGCTGTTACTCTAAGATATCAGGCCCTTTGCTCCCAAGTACACATAAGTTTGTTATTAAATCTTCTTTTTCCTTTTATTTTGTTTCTTTTGTAGCTTTAGCTGAGAGGAAGATCTCAAGCCTCATCAGTGAATGGTCAACAGGTACATCTTCGTAGCAAGACTCTTCTTTAATGGTGTATAAGCAAATACTTCAAGATGTCCCTAAAGAAGCTGAGCATTCCCAGCACACTAACTTGCTGAGAGGTATTCAGTCCAAATGTTGAATACCAATTTTAAAAATAAATTTTAAACAATCCAGCTCTTTATGTGAGGACAAAGTTCAGATGCTAACCCTGGCCAAGAGCCCCCAGGGCTTTCAACTGGGTGTTTTGCACCGAACAAAGAACTTGCAGATGACGACGAACAGACAAACTGCCCAACGGGCAGATACATGAGAACACGGAATTTGGGTCAGTTATGCAGGGGAAAAAGAAACTTAATTTGGGCTTTAGAGCAGCTGTCAGTTTTGCTTGTTTCTTTTTTTTTTTTTTTTTTAAGACAGATTGCCTAAGGATCTAAAAATAAAAAAAACGGGAACTCCGCTTCTGCAAATGAGAACATCACAAAAGTAAGCATGTTGCAATGGAGAATCACCATGAGGAACGCAAAACGATTGCTGCTAGGAGACTTTCTGCTATAGGGAAAGATGCATGTCGAAGATTTTGGGACAGAGGAGAGCACAAGCTGACACTTCACAAGATGTTTAGCAACAACAAAAGCCAAGTCAAGGGAAGGAAGTTCCTCCTTTTCCTACAAATAAAAGCCTTACATGTTTCAGAACCTTTCAAATCTAATTCTCTGAATTGTCTGAACAGGCTGTCTATACTTCAAAAGCCAAGAAATTAGCGTTCTCAGCACAGGAGTACTGATACGTTCATGCTGTGTTCAAGGGCTCAAGCACGACTTGACAGAAAATTCTCCTTGTTATACTAGATAAAAGCAGTGAAGATTTCAATCAGCTCCTGATCACCTAGACAAACAGGGGGCTCAGGAAGTAAGGTGTAAACATAGACATACACTGTTCTATAAGAATACATAAAGTAGTTCTGGAGAAAAGCAGAGAGAAAAGAAAGAGCAGGATGCTATTAGTGCTGGAGGACAGAGATTCCACACAGCACACGGTCATCCAGACATCCACGATGCAGAAGCAGCACACGCAAGAGACAGTATGTCTGCTCTGCTGTCAGCCCATCCTGACTCAGCAGATTCAAGCTGAAGAAACCACCACCTGGATGTTATTTTATACATCTGTAGCCAGTGCCTCAGGTCTTTTTAAGGCTATTTCTCCAGTAGCTTTCCAAGAAGCTTATCTTGATACATGAGAGCACGTGGGGATGTTTGCTCACAAGTCCTACTGGGCATAAGCTGCCTTATGCTGAGGCTGGTAAGAGATGTTAGCATCCATCGTGTGGTTAAACTGCAACCAAGAGGTCAACGCTGAAAAACCAAAAGCTAGCCAACTCCAAGGATTTCAGTCTTCTGCTAAAACCACAGTGAATAGTGCATGCCAGGAACTGTTGTTTCTACTTGAGATTTCAATGCAGGTTTTAAGGAGCTCTTTACAGAGCACACCAAGGGACACACTGCATAAATGCTGCTCAGATTCACTGGAGAGATGCTGAAGGTTTTGAAGGAGAGGGTGCCACTCAAGCCCATTTACACACTTCCTGCCAATACAGCAACTGTGCAGCCTCCCATTCAAATGGGGGCTGAGTTCATCTGCCCTTCCAAATCCCCTCTGTGGCCTCACCTCTGCTGAGCAAACCCTGATGCTTGGGAAGTCCCTGTGCCCCTACCAGGATCACAGAGGGTGAGAGGAGCTGCATCCTCAGTTGAGGGCAGGGAGCACAGCTCAAGGAGGAGAAGGAACTTTTAGTACCAGTCCCCCATAAACATTTGGAGTGCCCACCTGCATGATGTCTTGGAGGCTTTCAGTGAAAGCCAGCTCAGCCTCCACCATATAGAACTCTGCCAGGTGCCGGCGACTCTGCGAGTTTTCCGCTCGAAACGTCGGGCCGAAGGTGAACACGTGGGTAAAAGCCCTGCAAGACAGCAAGAAACAGGTAGGTCAGGCCCAGCTCACAAGCGAGTCTGTAATACCGAAAACCCCATCCACAAGCTCACTTTTCTCCCAGGATCTAAAACCAGTCGTGTTTCCACTCCATCTTTAACCAGTTTAACAGCACTGCTGGGTATGCTCCTACTACATTGCTTCAGTGGGGCTTTAAGAGGCGTTATTCACACCTCTCCATGACTCAGCAAGGTCGCACAAACCTTATTCAGATTTCACCAAACACTATTCATGTTCAGGACACTTTTTGTAGCTGTGTGGGAATAAAAAGTGACATTCTGCAGAACCAGAGCACTGGAGAAGCACCCGGTCATCGCATTAGTCAGGCTCCTCTCATCCATGTCCCTTCATGGGCTGCAAGGTCCAACCTTTATGGGTGTTGTGACACCCCAGAGCCCAGGAGAGCAGAGAGGGTCCTGCTGCTGGAGCTGCTGGGCTGGCGTTAGCAGAGAGGTGGCTGGTGAAGCCCAGCCAGATGGATGTACCGTGTATAGTTTGCAGTCCCCCTCTAGTGGCTAGACCAAAATTTATTGCCTAAAGAGCCTTTGAGATAAAAGGACTGGGCTCCTTCCACACAGCTGAAAATGGTTCAGCTAAGAGGTCCCTACTGCAGAGAACACATCTGGGATACCATTTTGTGCCGAAGCAACCAATGCATTTCCTATCATGAAGCTATTTCTCCAGCAGCCCTCTGGGAAGCCTATTTAAATACATCCTCTCTTGTTCTGCAGTCACATCACGCTCTGTTACACAGGATACAAAAGTCTTCTTGATTTTCCACGTTCCTCATAGGAATCTTTCCTATCAAATAGCAATACACTTTTAAAAGTTTTATTTTTACCATGGGGAAGCTGCGCCCCAAGCAACACCTTTTACACGGTGGGCTGTAAACACTTGGGCTCCTGGACGTCCTCAAGCCCGTGAGAGCTTCCCCCCCCCAAAAAAAAAATCCATGATAGCTGTTTCCTCCCATGCTGCATGGAAAGCAAACCACGACTGGGGAGAGAGCAAGCTGCTTCAGAAAATCCACAGACTGGGGAGCTGCTATCTTTGGTACATCCTTCACCTGACATTATTTTTAGATGTAGACAGTATGTAGGAGAAAAAAAACCTGCTGAGTAGAGATTAAGCACAGTTTAACAGTCACGAAAGGATGTGTGCTAATTGCTGGGGTTGGCATTTGATTTGCATCTTGCACTGCAAGCTTTCACCTTAAAGAGGATGTCGGCTGAAGCTTCTGCACAGGCTGATTTTGTTGCACTGAAGCAGTTTAAACAACACTACAAAAAGCAGCAGTTTTCCTTTGCACCTGCACTGCAAATAAAGGAACACCCGCATTCCGCTCCCCTCATCTGTTCCCTCGTGCCTCCTGACAGTGAAAGGTTACAACCCAAAGAAACAGCACTTTCTTTTTCCTCGAGTTCCTAGTTCCAGGAAGTGCCAGGTCAAGACTCTGAATACGGAACCTGCCTGTAGGTTTCTTTTCCCCACTCGCTCCGCTTTCCCTGCTCAAACAAACTTTCTGTCTCTGCTTTGCTCCTGTACTCGCGCTCTCTCATACATGACCACAGCATCTACAATGCTAAATCTTGCAGCACGCACCTTTCCTCAAGCACCGTTTTCAGCATGCCTCTTCTTTCTGCTGCCTTTCTCGCTTGATGTGATGTTACTGTAAACTTCTGCCATCATATGATCATCCTCCTTCAAACTGCCCTTTGCTATAGTGTCTATAAAACCCCAGCAATGTTTAGATAAGTGATGCACCGAGACTATTACTCACTGCACAGGTCAGTATTATCTCATCGGTTCCTTGTGCTCTCCCATCTGGAGCCATCTGTTGTCTTGGGTTATAGAGAAACGTGTGTTCTTCCTCACAAGGGCTTTTTTTGTTTGTTTTGTTGTTTTTTTTTTTTACCATGTTCCTAAAACACCTGGCACAACAAGGTCTTGGATCCAAAACTGAAGAGCCTCAACTGCTATAGCAATACAAACAACAAACATGAAACAATGAGTCACTTGGCCAAAATTGTTCAATGTTTATGGCCAAAATTGTTCAATGTTTAAGGCAGAACTGGTCAGAAACTTTTGCTTGCCAGGCCATGGAGTTCGGCTTGCAGTGGGAAACGGAAGATGCAGGCTCTTGTGCTACTTGTGCCCATGTTTCAGACTTTTGCTAAAATATTTCAATTGGGGGCTCTTCAGGTAAAGAAAGAATTTTCCCCAAATAAACCAGTTTAGTCACAAGTCCAGATTGTGACTAGGCTAGGACAAAAATATTTTAAAAAGCATGCAATTGCTAAAGTACCCATCCAGGACTGCTGGGTTTGATGTGCAGGTCTCTAATTTCTTCCTGGCACGAAGTCCTCAAAAAAATAAACACTTAAAACGAAAGGGTGACAGCAGCTGGCTAGCAGGAGATGCTGTCCCACAGAGCAGCAGTCTGGCTTCGGTGAGACACACGCTTCTCAGCTGCTGTCCAGGCACAGGCTCCGACACCTTAGTGCCGGTTGCTGCGGCGGATGACAGTCTCCAGGCTACTACGAGCAATTCGAACTGTATTTATTTCCCACTGAACAGCAGCCCAAGCACTGTGACTAGATACTTATCTTCCACGGAGCTCGCTGGCTGCAAGATACCTAAAAATAAAATAAAAAATCCTTATCGCTCCAAGATGTCAACCGTGGTCAAACACTTCACAGTCACAGATCGATTCTGTGTTTCAAGAATAAAGCTCCTCTGTGCCTGAGACTGAGCTTTTGGGAGGACAAGTGCAGCACAATTCCCACAGGAACTGATTTCAGACTTTTCACAGCTCTAGGCATCCTGCCGGGACCAATCTTCTCTAACTTGTACACTGAGCACCACCTACATTTACAAAACCAACCATCAGCCCTAGAAATTCACGGACTATCCTAAAGTGCTCAACAACAGCAGGATAAGGGCTTTGTGATCGCCCGTGGAGAATGTAACACTCCTGGTGGAGGGCTAAACTTGCTTGCCTGCCCCCTGGAAGAAGGAAAAAAAAAGAAAAAACAAATCCCAAATAAACCCACATCTGCAGGGAGAGTAGGAAACATTCATTTCTCAGGCTAACTGGAAAAGGAAAAGAGAGATACAAGGAACTGTGAGAACTCCACGACGATCCTGGCACCCTGGCAAAGAGAATCTCTCCAGATGTCATGCTGGCAAAGCGATCAAAGGAGCGCAGTAAATGCAAGTCATCTGGTAACGGCAATGCAGCGCTGACCAGAGGCTTGAGCATAACAAAGACATCTAAAAATACATATAGTCACTGTTATCAACTCCAAGCGTGACCAATTATTTTTCATCCAGGCATTCATATGCTGTTTACTGTGCTCTTACCATTCCAGACATGAAGCAAACGCACGCTGCACGCATCTGACCTTTATTTGTACTTCATCTGCTATTAAAAAACATATCTGTGGTCTGATACACTGCTGTATCACACTGAGCACGTATAAATACATCAGAAAAGAGAGATGGGAGTTGACTCTGCTCTGATTTCACAGTACCAAGGGCAAAACCAGTCATTTTGTTTGCATTCAGTACCTAGCACAATGGAGCCTCAGTCCAGGGCTGGGACTCCTATGCGCTACCATGCAAATTATCAATCATTTAACATTCCCAGACCTCTGCAAGAATTCCAGCATTTAAAAATAACTCAAAAATTCTGCCTAAGTCTCCAAAAGTGCCTAGCTCAGTTGGGGCTGTGGGCACTCAAGAGTCTTAAAAAAAAAAAAAATAAACAAAGCCAAAGTGGGGGAGGAGGGGGGAGAAGCAAGCCAAATAGTCTGTCAAGCCCTTTTCCTTAGTCATTACAGGCACAGCAGTGATGTCTGTAACGCTGTCCCTGTACATGCTACCAAAGAACACAAGAGGCTTTGAAACGAGTTTCTTTGCAGTCAGCTTCCCCCAGATCAGAGCTCCGGACAGCAAGCCCCAGTGCATTGATGCAGTTCACAGGCACTGCCGGGGTCGACACCAGAAGAAGGAAGAGAGCTGCTTAATTAATTGCTCCCTTTCTGGGACTGTATTTTGCTCTGCCGAGTTCTCTGGGAAAATCTGAGAGTTTAAATGAGGAGGCCAAAGAGAATACTCACAGCGCTCCCTCTGACATGCTGAAATGCTGCAAGAGCCAGGGCCCCATCCTGCAGAACACTGAGCTTGGGTGCGCCAGCCTAGAGAACAGCTTAGCCACGCCTGAGGTTCACAAGATCCCCTTCGGATGCGCTGATGGAGCACAGCCATCCTCTGCAGGGATGATCGCTCGGTGAAGGCTCATTCTTGCACAGGTGGTGTTTGCCATCTCCACCCTGTGAACACCCAGGAAAGGAGAAAGTTTCCCTTTTTCATCCTTATTTTACACGCTACTAAAACCCTCTTCAGAAGCAGCTATCCCTCCCGCTTTGAGAGCTTTACACCGTCCAGAATGAAAGTTCATTTCATTTGAACTCGTTGACAATTCATTATTGAGGCAGTGATAGAAACCAATAGAGAAGTATGAAGTATCTGTGCCCAAAGCTGATTAAAATCATCCTTTTAATTAAACTCACGCAATGTTTGTAGGCCTGAGAGTCTCTGCCTCACTGGCAATTTTTACACTGCAATCCAAATATAATTAATTGTGCCGACGGTTCCCAAGCCAGGAATGGATTGTGTTCCTTTTCTGAGCCAGGACTCCACGCTGCTACCGGGGTAATAAAGACTTATTTGTGCTGTTGAACCAAGGGGATATAACTCTTGAGTAAGGCTATTAATCAAGAAGATGCAGTCCCTGCACAGTCAGCTTACAGCCCACGCCAAGGTCACACCACGCGGCAGTGACACAGCCGGAGGCAGAAGCTGGTTGGTGTGACTTCGGGCTAAGCACTAAACCACATCAGTACACACAGCTACTCATTTTTTGGGTGCCCTTCTCACCCCAAAATACTACAGGTGTCTGCATAAGCACAAATAGAGTGATTACTCTGACAAGGTTTGCAGCGAAGAGTTAAGCTGAAAGGTGATTTGTGCCAACTCTTACCTTTGAATGAAATGTGTGACCCTTCAACACAGTGTGTTCTCCCCGGCCACCCCCAAAACTAGCCTGCAAGAAAATCTAGAAATAATAGCTTCAACAATAGCTTCTAACCTAAGGATAAAACACCACATTGTAGAGCAAAGTGACCTTAAAGCCCAGGAGCTTCACTTTGTCAGCCACATTGTCCTTTCCCTTAGGAAGGACAAGAAATTAATAAAGTGAGCCATCCAATCTAATTCCACTCTGTTCCGGCTTGTCCACATTCATTTTGAGCAGGGAGGACCTGCTTGCTTCCTCGAAATAAGCAGAGGACTCTGCTTGGTTGCCAGGAGACACCAGTTGGCTGCAGTGCTTGACCCAAGCACGACTGGGATTGTGCAGGGATGCTGAAATCTGTATGTTGAAAGATATTCTGGACCAATGCAACAAACCACACGTGCACAGATAACCATTAAACATACTGATTCAATGCCTTCAGGGTCTAGTTTTTGGAGGAGCTGGAAACCCAGGGCTCCAAATGACGCCAAGTGAGGCATGGGTGCCCAGCAGCTTGGAGAAGAGGGAAAATGTTTTACAAACTTGAGCTGGGTAGACTGTGTTAAAAATTAAACCTCAGAGTTGGACAGAAATACCTGTTTTTTAACCTGAATGTAAAAATAATACTTCCATTAATATTGTTTGGTAGTTTGGATTTTGCACAATGAAAATGCATTTTTTTTGTTGAAAAGGTGGTGGTGGGGGGGAATTTGATCCAGAAAAAAAAGCAGAAGAGTTTTTTTAAGATTCCTCATAGAACATGCCACTTCTGTCTGCCCTCCAAAGAAGCACAGCTGAGAAAAATTGCATCTTGACAAGGGATTTTATAGTAATAAGCGAGGCTCAGGCCTGGGCAGCAGAGCTGGTGTGCTGAGTGCTAAGTTTCAATTCATGCTGCGACAAGATGGGACTGTACTTCCTTTTGTGAGCAACCAAAAATAAACATCTAAATAAAAAAACCCAACACGCTGTCTAAGTTCCCAGACAGGGACTGGGAAGTGCCAAACTTCCCCCCCCAGCCAGTCAGACTGAAGCAACACGGCAGTTTCCCTCGCTGCAGTCTCCAAAGGGCAGAGTCCTACCATGCCCGCGGGGTTGTGCGAGAGTCCTGCCACGCTCCGCGATCAGCTCTGCCCCTGCCACGTCCTCTGCTCCGGCTTCAGTGACAAGAAAAGAAGATGGGACAAGGATCCTCCCCAGGTCATCCACCTCTGCGTGAAAATGATCCAGACACGCTTGAGTAACAACAACGTGACCCATATACCCTAATTATCCGGCAGAGCACCCAGCATTCTGTGTATTAAACCTCACAGCACACCTAGACCCGTGTATTGTTAGTTTACAGACGGCAGCAGAACAGGGGAAAATCAAAACAAAGGAAATAGAGTTACTCAGAGCCACACGTCTTCTGCTCCAGGCTCAAAGATCTCATCAGCCAGGGTCCTCCACCCTTTTATGCGGCACTGTTGTACTTTATTCTCAGCAGTCTTGTTTTGTCCTAGTTTTGATATTATTATTTCTAATTAAAGTCAATAAAACAACAAGATTAGCAATGATAACTCAAGCTGGGCTGATGAAAGCCACCAGAGTAGTTCAGCATTTACTCAAATAACCATTTCCCATGCCCTAGCTAACAAGAGATCTCCTACAAAGGAGCGATACAAAATGTCACAAAGATTTAAACAAAACAGAGAGCAAAGATTTCTTTCAAAACTTAATCACCCCAGGGACTCCTGCTCTACGTCATAAAAATACATTACCAACACGGGGTGGGGGGGGAAGAATTATGTTAAATCTTTTTCCTTTCAGACTGGAAAAAACCCCTGTTCTCCACAAAATGCATTCTAATAGCTTTGAAGAGGATTTTTTTTTTTAAATTAATTTTTTTTTCAGATGGACACTGGTTCTACCAACTCCACAAAGATGAATCACAGCAAGAAACTGCACTGGTGGGTGCATTACTGCACAAAGGGAGTCATGGTTCAGGCCACATTTTGGTTTGGGTGTAGCTATTTAAACTTTCCAAGGTCTCAAATTCTAAACAATTCTAATGATGACTACAAGCTATATGAAATACAGCATGTTCCAGCTGACCACGACAGGCATCTATAACCATATTCAGTGCACTGACAGCAAACCTTTGAAGAAATTCAGGGCATGCACTATTGGATTTGCGGATATATTTTAAGAAAAACTGTGGGAGCAAACAGGGAGGGAGCTGCCTGCTTTAACACCTCAAACTGGAGGCAATTCTTGGGGTGCAAAGGCTCCTCGAGCAGCAGGAGCTACAGCCTGAACACAAGGCATGTCCATGCTCTCATAAGATACCAAGTGTGCCACAGCATCGTAAGCCACTGATGGTCACCCGAGGCTTCTTGCTTGTCTCATCGTAAAGTAACACAAGTTCACAGAAGCCACCATGAACGTGGCCACTGTGGTACGGGGAACACGCAGGCAGCCCTCTTGTAACTCAAAGCCACAGATTCTTCACAGAATGTTAGGGATTGGAAGGGACCTCGAAAGATCATCCAGTCCAATCCCCCTGCCGGAGCAGGAACACCCAGATCAGATCACACAGGAACGCATCCAGGCGGGCTTTGAATGTCTCCAGAGAAGGAGACTCCACACCCTCTCTGGGCAGCCTGTTCCAGTGCCCTGTCACCCTCACTGGAAAGAAGTTTTTCCTCCTATTCAAGTGGAACCTC
>WKFP01015136.1:886933-978892 GCA_011057875.1 Pterocles orientalis
CGCTGGACTCTCTCCAGCAGTTCCCTGTCCTTCCTGAACTGAGGGGCCCAGAACTGGACACAATATTCCAGATGAGGTCTCACCAGGGCAGAGTAGAGGGGGAGGAGAACCTCTCTCGACCTACTGACCACCCCCCTTCTGATACACCCCAGGATGCCATTGGCCTTCTTGGCCACGAGGGCACAGTGCTGGCTCATGGTCATCCTGCTGGCCACCAGGACCCCCAGGTCCCTCTTCTTAACCCCCTGCAGCTCTCGCGGTTTTGCCTAGGGACACGCACGAAGCTGAGCTGAGAGGCCCTGCACAAACCTGGATGCTGGGATGTTCCGACACGTGTCCTACGGCACCTACTGCTGCTTTGAACAGCAGAATGGTCTGTCTTAGCTTACTTGTAAAAGGAGGACCAAGTATTTCAGCTGATGACACCTTTCACCAGATGAGTGTAAAACCTGTTCTTCTGTTGCTACTTGCACTTGATTTTTGCAGTCAGGAGACAAAACCAAGAGCACATAGTCCAAGACACTGCTGGGATTGCACTCAGCCCTTCATGCATGGATCCCAGGGACATGGCTGAACTGCAGCTACTCTCAGCACACGCACCATGCTTCTTGCAAGCACAAACACAGGCTGGGCAGAGAATGGCTTGAGAGCAGCCCTGAGGAGAAGGACTTGGGGGTGTTGGTAGATGAAAAACTGAACATGAGCCAGCAGTGTGCACTTGCAGCCCAGAAAGTCAACTGGATCCTGAGCTGCATCAAGAGGAGTGTGGTCAGCAGGTCGAGGGAGGTGACTCTCCCCCTCTACTCTGCTCTTGTGAGGCCCCACCTTGAGTACTGTGTTCAGATGTGGGGCCCCCAATGCAAGAAGGATGTTGAGCTGTTGGAGCGGGTCCAGAGGAGGCCACAAAGACAGTCCGAGGGCTGGAGCACCTCCCATCTGAGGACAGGCTGAGAGAGTTGGGGTTGTTCAGCCTGGAGAAGAGAAGGCTCCAGGGAGACCTTCCAGCATCTTCCAGTGCTGAAAGGGGGCTACAGGAGAGATGGGGGGGCTCTGGATCAGGGGGTGCAGGGACAGGTTGAGGGGAAACTGTTTTAAGCTGAAAGAGGGGAGATTTAGATTAGATCTAATGAAGAAATGTTTCCCTGTGCAGGTGGTGAGGCAGTGGCCCAGGTTGCCCAGAGAAGCTGTGGATGCCCCATCCCTGGAGGGGTTCAAGGCCAGGCTGGATGAGGCTTTGGGCAACCTGGGCTAGTGGGAGGTGTCCCTGCCCATGGCAGGCGGGTGGAACTGGATGATCCATAAGGTCCCTTCCAACCCAAACCGTTCTGCTTCCCCTCCCAAAAAAGTGGGGAGCGATAAAGGACCAACAGCAAATCCATGTGGAGCATAAAGCTCCAACCAGCCAAGCGCTCCTAGGCTGACTGTTGTACCTGAGAAGTTCATGCACTGAGCCTCCCAGCAATACACAGTCATTACCAATCACTGCAGCAGTCATGAACCAGACTGAAGCATGTGGTAATTGATTAAAACCAGACATGTCACTGTTGCTTTTTATAGCTCCAATTAAGTGTCAGCCTAATTAATGGAAGTTAGTGTGCTAATTATAAGAGCCTGTGTGGTGAGTCAGACTCAAACAAATGTTGTGCAAGAAATGTCAGATTTTTTTCAGGCATCTAAGATAAATAATTACACTTACTTTTGTTAATTCTTAGCAACGGGAATGTTATACAACTGGACATTCCCACAGCTGCATTCAAAAGTATGTAAAATTGGAAAATGTTGAGCAAATATTTGTTTGTAGACAATGCAATCTTCTCCATCATTAGCAAGTAATTCTGGAATCAAATTTTAAGGCTGCATTTGCCAGACTGCTGAAAACAAAGCCTCTTTTATGGAAGGCGACCTCAAACATCTCTTTTCAGCTCTGCAGTGTTTCCTTGAACACCAACACGAGATGACAGCTAGCTATCTCCATCTCTCCCATGCTTTGAAAAGCAGTGAAGTACTGGCATTTTAAAAATTAAATCAGTGCGATTTCAGTATCTTCTGAAAACTACAGGAAATTCACTGCATTGAGCTCTCTACAAACTCAGGCAGACACAGTTAAAATGGTCTGGATGACTGCGATTTTTTTAGAGCCTCTCTGCAACCAGCAAGAACAGCTGCAGGACTGCAGAGAGTATCTGGAATATGCAGAACAGTAGCAAAAGCCATGAGATGGTTTAGAAATCAAGGGGACGTGCTTGAGGAGAGGGGAGTGAGATTAATTATGTTTCAACTAAACCAAGTTTGATAGCTAGACATTAACAGGCAGATGTCAGCCTGAAAGGCGGAGATTTTAAATTAGGCAGAAAAATACATGCCCAGGGGAGAGATGCTGAACCGAAAGCTAACTAGAGAGACAATTCACCAAGATGGTCTTGTGGTTGAGATTGGTGGAAAGGAAAATGAGAATGAAGCCAAGAATAAACTTAGGAGAGAAAAATTCAGGCTAGAAGGGACCTTAGGAGATCACTGGAGCAGTTTTCTGCTGAAAGCAGGGTCAGTGAGAAGGCCAGTCAGGTTGCTCAAGGCTTTACCCAGCAGGGTCTCAAAAACCTCCAAGGACAAAGTATACACAGTCTCTTTTCAGCAATCTTTTCCAATGCTCAACTCTTCTCAGTGATTTTTTCCCCTCTGTACCTACTCCAAACTTATAATTTCAGCTTCTTCCCATTGTCTCTTGTCCTGCTGTCATTCACCATTGCAAAGAGTGGAGTTGTCTTCTTGATAACCTCCTCACAGGTCCTAGAAGGCTGCTATGAGGTTGCTCCTGAGCCTTTTACCCATTTGCAGGGAACTTCAAGAGAACGTGAGACGAACAAGAGAGGAGAAACCTACTGAAGGCCTGATAAGAGAAAGGAAACAGAGCTTGGGAGTGAAATGAGGATAGAACTTATTCTGCAGTTTAGGGAGGGGATAGCCCCCAGAGCTTTTAGGAAGAACAGTTTTAGTTAAGCTCTTGATGCACAAGGCAGAACAGACAGTGCCTGGGATGAAACGTGGCACAAGGAAAAAAAAAAATCAATGCAAAACAATGATGTAAACTATTAGCAAGAGGGGCCAAAAGGAGAGGAGCAGGTAGAGCTTGTGGGAAGTGCAGATGGGTGAAATAAGAAAAAAAAGACATGAGTAAATACAGCCAGTGAGCTGTATTTTCTGGCAACAATTGTTTTTGGCTGTCTCCAGCATGCCTCTGAGTCATCTTCAGCTGCCACAGACCCTCCAGCCTCACTCAGGTCCCCAAAGAGGCTTTTGTCCTCACCAGAGGATCACAGGGCAAGGAAATACCACAAGAACTTCACAGCAAACCAATGACATTTAAAACCAGTTATCGGGACATACACGGTCCTACAAACTTCTAGCACATCCATTGGCTACTGACTCATCTGAGGCTGAGAAAACCAAAGAGGAGAGCTGTATTACTGACTAAAGGCTTTTCTGGAGTCCTTAAAGAGCCTATAGATTTATATCAGCTGACAATGATTCAGACACCCTGAGCAGTCAAACTAGATACTGTCACTGCAAGGATGAAGCACGATGAAATGAGAAGTTGTGACAACTCGGCTGTTCGTGTCATACTGAGAGATAAGATGAACTTCTCTGACCTTGCCCTCAATAACAAGCATACACAGCACATCAGACAGTCAATAAAAGCATAAACACCTCACTTGCCACTTTCCTCAAAGAAAAAGGTTAAAAACTCACAAAGTATAAACGGCTCACTGTTCTCTCTTGTTACCGGGATCAGCACCAAGCAGCCCTGCTGTAAAATGGAGCCCTGAGCCCTGGACAACATGCTGGCGTGGGTACTCAGATGATACTGGGGGTTGCAGATCAGCCTTCAGCAAGGGCGGCAGAAGACTTGGTTCCAGACATCTGGTAAGTCTTTTCCACATCTCCCCTGTCCAGACTTTTCCAACCACACAACTTGGAGATTGCTCACGAGCTCTGTAAAGCTAAAAGCCAACTCCCAACAGACATGAGTGCCCAACTGACTTTCTGTTCCTTAAAAGCCACGGAGAAATTCCTCCCTGCCTCTCACACCAATCCTGCTCCACCCCTGGTTTCTAATGGACTTCTGGAGGATCCGCAGTCCCAAGTCCTACAGCAAGTCACAACAGGGGCCAAGACTGGATGGGGAAGGGTCTCCCAAGCATTTCTGCCTTGGTCTCCTGCCATAAATTCTCAGGGACAGTTGTTCCTGAAAACCTTAAGATTGCAGCAAGTCAACATATTAATTTAAGCTAAAGGGAATTTTTGAAGAATACTTCCTTTTCTGGGCATGAAAAATGCAGTCTGGCTAAACCAGAAGGCAGCAAAAGTGTAAATTTCATAGCATCAAATCCAAAACGTAAATCTTTACTGTTTTGGCTGCTTTGTTTATTGGGAAGACCAGAATATTTCAGTTTTCGGGGGAGGAGGACTCCCACTTTTTATTACTCTGAAAGCATCATCAGAACACATTCATTTGCCAAACAGCTCTGGTTACTATTACACACTTTTGTGCTTTGATCATGTAGGAGTCCCATTCACAAAGTAACACCCAAACTGATAACCACAAATAAAACCTGCACAGTATCTAGAAGGTTAATACTGTGATGCATCACTGTGGTGCTTCTGCATCTAGAAGAGCTTGATCTATTTTTGAAGACTGAAGGGATTCAATACCACTTGAGCTGCAGACCTCAAAAAAAAAAAAGAGTCAGTGTGCTTAAATAAAATAAAAATAAAAGCAGGTTCGCAGAACAGCTATGCCTCATTACGAACAAACACAGCTTATCTAAATTTAGATAGCATTGGATCCATTTTAAATGCCTGTAAGAACAACATGCTGCTGTAAAATAGGAACATGAAGCTGTAATGTAATGTACTGCATGCTGAAGAGCATTGATTTTTTACCCATCTTTAGAGAGCAAGGTGCACCTGAGTGATATCAATGGAAAAAGTATTTAGCAGATAGGTCTTGTGTCTGCCCAATTTAGCCTTATGCTCCACCCCAGAGCAGGCTGTGTACTATTTAAAGGGAACAGACTGATGTAAGAGAGCAAAATTGTATTTCAAGTTAATCATTACAATCAATATTTTTTTCTTTGGACTTATTTGATTTGTGGAATTACGTCTTTCAACAAAGGTCACAACGCATGACAGTCAATGAGAGTCGAACACATACAAATGCATGTCATCCCATCTTCTTTCAGGGATGCAAGAGCTCCACCACCCCTACAGTTAAATAAACCTGTTCCTCATTAAACTTTCCCCAGCTAATGTCTGAGATGACGCATCAGCCTTTGGCTGCCAAGTGACCTGTGCTTCTGTCACAGCAGCCAGGGCACCATATGAGAAACATCCTGTCCAGGGAAAACCTTTAGCTTGAGTATTTCAGCAGACCACAGCCATTTAGGGGGACTGAGAAGAGACGCTGTCTCTCAGAGAGAACAAGCCAGGCAGAAAACAGCTTTCTGCATAAATTTATACCTTTGGATTTATATGCAAAACTTGCCCTTTGAACAATTTCACTGCAGCTATTTATGACCAGCCAACTAAACTGTGCAACAGTGATTAAATTAAAAAAAACAGCTAAACATTTATTATTTGGTTCTTAACATTGGATATGAGGCACGGACAGCAAATACCAAGACTGCGGGAAATACTCGTTAGAACCTCCACATGAAAAAACAGAGCTTCCAAGCTCTCATTTTCTAAAGCTAGGCTTTTATCTCTCTCACGTTCCGGAGATTTGCACTGGACAGTAACTAACCACTTGAAAAGTGATTTTAAAGTTACTATAAGTGCATGATGAACCCCCTTGGCAAGTGGCAAACAACGGCAGTGCCACCTGCCTGACATCCAGTCTCTGACAGGCTTTACCAGCCACTCAGCTGGCAGGCAGTGGTTTGTCTGAAATACCATGTTTGAGGAGAACCCACCTTGCAAGCACTCAGAAAACTGTGCCTTCAAATAAGGGGTTGTGCTGATTTGACTCCATCTGTTTATTGGGGAAAAAAAATCCAGTGTAGATGAGGACCAGACCCCCTAATCAAAGGGAACTGTGACAGACTGACACTTTCACCCCTAACAATTTCAGGGAAATATTAACATTAAAAGCTTAAGGATAATTTTTTTTTTTATCGAAGTCAGTATTAACTATTTGACTGTGATCATTTTAGCAGCTAGAATGAACAAAGCATCCAGTGCAAAAGCCATGAAACAGAAGTGAGAACCGGCAGAAGAAACATAACAGGAAGACTGAAGGAGACAAAAAAAAAAAGAAGCTTGGGGGAAAAAAAAGGAGAAAAGAGGAAAGGAATGTGACAGCTAAAATGAAAACGATTTTCTTGCTGAGACATGCCACATGTGAACAACAACAAAAAGACACTTAAGGTACTACAGTTATTAGCAACAATCCTACAGTCATTCCCATAAAGATTACGTATCCAATATTCCTAATCCAGGCAAGTAGAAGGAGACTCCTAGTAATTAAAACCAGTCCATACACCAGAAAAAAAGCCGTCTAATCTTCCCCTGTCTAGGCTGGCTTCTCACACCATCACCCACTCACTGATGCTCAACTCGTTTCTGGCACGAATGTGGCAAATACCTAATGCATACCGACGGGGCAAAGTTACCGACTGAGAAGATTCCCACAGATCAAGCCCAAAAATTCTCATTTTGCTCACCCTGCCATCACTTCCAAATGGAGCTGACCAGAAACTGTCAGGAAGGCAGGCACACCGAAGAAATGAGTCTTTTTTGCAGGTTCCTTTGACTCATTTGAGGTCTGCAAGTCAAAAACAGGAGTAAGTAGTTAGAATACTGGTGTTTGAATAAAAAGCACAGCTCCTGGCTTTTTTTTGTTTGTTTTACTTTTTCCTCTTAAGAAATTCCATGAGGAATTCAACCCCAAAACTGCTGATATGGAATCCAACAGTGTGGTATGTCATAATACAGTGTTCCCCATCTTAGTTCAGACTGCTAACGGGCTCTAAAACCTATTCAAGCAAAACACATTAAGAAAAAACCCCACAAGATAAAGCATTCTTGGAGACTTCTCTTTCTAGGGGTCTGATGCAAATAATACATCTGCACAGTGAAAAGCCACACTTTAAGTGGGAAACACCACAGCTCCCACTTCCACATTTTCAGTAACCTATGAGGATATGGGTTGTAGGTATCACAACAACTTGCAGGACAGGTTTGTGAATGGTGGGACCTACCCCCAGTGTCAGCAGCAAAGCTCAGGCATGTCAGCACAGAGGAAGGAGACGTAGTTCTTCAGACATTTACAAACTAACAGGCACTGTAAATTGGATCCCCAGCCATTAGTTAATCAGTTCAGCTGACAGGGAAGTAACTTGTTAAGGTGACACAGGTTCATAGAGTTTGACTGTTTGCCCAAATTTCTGCAGGCAGCACAGAGTCCATACAAAGCTAAAAGAACATGTGGCTCTTCACTTCTCACCTCTTGCCTTTGTATGGGGGGATGTCAGGAGCTCTAAATTCTTCTCAAAGTGAAGAACTGGGTAACTTATGTGTTTAAGCATCCATGAGCTGAATTAGGAATGACATTGTAGAAAGGAAGGAGGCAATAAAAATTTAAAATAAAATGTCAGGAAGGACAACTTCACCATTTTACCAGCAAGTCTGAGAATATGAGTGGTAGAAACGCAGATTTTCCAGAGTAGCCTCTGATTTTTGGCTCCCTGGTAAAGTAGCACGTACACAGCTAAGGGCTTGTCTACCTAGAAGTTTGGGAGCAGGCAGGGAAACCACATCCAATGTTTCTGCGAAATGCAGACATACAAAATAAGAATCCCTCTGGAACATCTGTTGAAGACCATTTTGCCCAGCAACATACAAAAGAAAGATCTATCAACCCAGCCTCCAAATAGAAGTATTGATTTTTCACACTTTCCTACCAAGAAGAACAGTGAGGGGGGGAAGAATCTCTGTCGTTTTGCAGTTTGAAGCTTCATGTGGCACTGCTTTCAGAACTCAATTTCAAGTCTGATTAAGAATATGGAAGAGTATTTTCCGTGTCAGGTGCACTGACTTTTAGCAGACTTAAAACCAGTGCTGTTTCCTTTTCATGCGTAAATGAATTCCTTTCCATTGCAAAAAGACCAACAATATTCATACAGAAAAAAACAAAGAATGCAATATCCTCTTAAGAGGCGTTATTTAGCCTTCAAAAAAAGCAGAAGTGAAACAGTATGGAGTTGCAAACATCACAGCTTACACATTATATAGGCACTGAAAAGCAAACTACATTTAATTTCAGCTTTTGCATACTTTTTTCAGGTCACCAGATATTTTAAGCATAAAACACCACGAGTAATGGAAAATCTAGCAAGTTCAGTGTTTCGTTATGAAAAATTGTCTAACAGAAATCCCATTAAAGTGATGGTATATTTTTGGTTTTTAATTTACAGGCACAAAAGAAAAATCAGAAGACCTCTGTGTCAAGCACTTTAAAAGTCATCTGACTGTGCTTCACCATCTCCCTGGCAGACACCAAGATGACCGTAAGACAGCAAAGAGCCCTCACACCAAAGAAAGTCACCAGCCTCCAGGGCTGCACTCGGCAAACCCCTACCAGCAGGTCAAGGGAGCAGATCCCTCCCCTCTGCACGCTCTGGTGATTCACCAGCATCTCTGGGTAAAGTGCTCTCCTCCCCAGTACAACAGAGACATGGCCATACTGGAGTGAGTCCAACAAAGGGCCACAAAGATAATTAATGGACTGGAGCATCTTTCATATGATGAGAGACCGAGAGAGCTGGGAACATTCAGCGTGGAGAAGAGAAGGCTCAGGGGGGATCTTATCCATGTGTATAAATACCCGATGAAAGAGAATGAAAAAGGAACCAGACTCATCCCAGCTGTGCTTACTGAGAGGACAAGAGGCAATGGGCACAGATATTTTAAAAAAAGACATGAAATTTCAGCTGAAAACAAGAATAAACTTTTTTATTTACTCTGTGGGTGGACAAATGCTAGAAGAGGTTGCTCAGAGAGCCTGCAAAGTCTCCATCTGGAGAGATACTAAAAACTTGGCAGGACAGAGTCCTGGGCAACTTGCTCTAGCTGAGCACAGTGAGATAGATTAAACGATCTCTAGAGGTCACAATTCTGTGACTTTAAAAAAAAACATGAAGATAAATGAGATTTCTGTTTCAGCATTTTCCTATTTTAATGCTTTCGAGGAGTCAAATATTCAGAAGAAAGACAAAAGAAATTTCGAAGCTCATCTGAGCTTCTGCAGATCTACATTCACTTCCAAACGAATGCTTTCTTCTGAGATAAGTCTGAAGTACTCAAAGTGTAGTTCCTACCAGCGATGCTAAGTGTTGCTAGCTCATCTAAGTATGCCACTGCCTCCAGCCACCCTACTCCCCAACTTGTTTTGTCACAGGGAGGTTGCTAGGCTCAGGCTTGCTCGTCAGCCTTTGATATTCTACAACCTGCCATTTCTCCTCAATGAGTCGGAAGGTGTTGCTTTTGTTCTCAAAAAGCTCTGCTGCTCATCACAAAGATAAAACAGAGACTGCCAAAGACCTCAGATCACAAGGCAGTTTTATCTCTTCACAGCATCACACTAAAGAAAAGAGCAAGCTCCCTTGCTCCAGGGAGATCAGTGGCAATACCACAATTTGTGGCTGTAACCCCAGGACTGCTTCCTTTGTTTCATAGGTTTTGCAGTTCTAAAAAAACCAAACAACAAAACCCAAGGATGCAGAAGCAGGCCCCTATTGTTTTCTTCAAATAAACTCTGAGTATTTGCTCAAAAACAATAAGGATATTAATAAACATAAAAACATCCACATACCACAGCGCCAGGGCCATGGCCAGAACACTAAAGAGAAGAGCCGTGTACCACTCCAGCTTCTCCTCCCGCAAGCTTAGTTCAGCTACATTCCTTGTTCCACCAGTGAAAAATCCCACCTAATCCTGTAGGATGCAACTTCTAAACAACAAGAAAGAGACAGACTGGAAGCAGGAAAAGAACAGAAGAAATCAAGCATGAAATCTCAACACTTCCCCCCCAAATCCACAAACAGGATACAGCTGTCTCCAGGAGCTGGGGCTCAGTTTATTTATAAAGAGTTTGTGTCATTTTTCATTCTCCAAATCAGATGTAATCTCAAGGAGGCCAAGACAAAATAGACACAACAGTAAGTGACTGGAGGAAGAGTGCGAGAAAGGCTACAGCTCAACTGGACTTATAAAATCCTGCAGCCCGTTTGAGAGGCCACTGAGAGATCCCGAGATGCGTGTCTCCATTGCAAGGAGCTCCTAGATGGCTTCCAACAGTAGCTGAAGAGTGCACATAGCAATATTTAGACAAAATTTTACTCCCCCATCACTATTCGATCACCTCACCTCTTCACAGCAGCCCACTTTCTCATTTTGAGACACAAAGCTTGATGAGCAGGTGTTGCGAGTTGCAAAAGTCAATCCACATGCTATGTAGGGAAAACAAAATGCCTCGGTCTTGTAATTCACATTTCACGCGCACAAATGTCAGGCCAATGTTTTCAGATGCCAGTGTCGCAGATTAAAGCTCAGCCTTTTAGATCAAGCTGGCTTCTTTGTCTTAAACAGCTACAGTCACTGGTAGAAGACAAATAATAGGCGATGCTATCCCTTCACTGCTGACACTGAGCGAGATTGGTTTTCACGTCCATGACTAGGAAAATGAAGCGACAACATCGTGGTGCTTTTATTTCAATTAGATGGACTTTACTCCCACTTCCCAATCCCAAAATACCTACTTGATAAAAGACTAGGGGGGGAATAATGTGTTTGCTTTCAAGTTTTCTCCATTCCCCAGTTGAAAACTGCCCAAATGACAATGCGGAAAAAGGGAGGGGGAACCGTATGAAACATCTTGGTGTCTCAGAGTAAATGAGCTATAAACATACTAGAATTCAACATCAACATCAAAGGCTTTTTATTCTCATTCTAAATACGAGAACAACTGGATTTAGTACCTGTTTTGTTCTCCATCTCCTCAAACGTCTAATGATTTAATTTAAAATTGTTCCCTTTGATGTCAAGTCTTGTATTAGTTTTTACTCGAGGCAATTACGTTCAGGGGAGTATAAACCATTTGCTTCTTTCACTCTATGCAAGCAAAATGCAGGAAGGGATCAGAGAAGACTTGAAAAGCTCATAGAAATCACTGCTGTAGCTCTCTCCCAGGCCCACACCATCATGCTGCCGAAGCTTCACCCTTTAATCTCGACCTTCCCCCTGTGATACCCCATTATAAACATGATTGGGTTTTCCTTTTTAGACAATCACTGCAAAATTCTTGATTTCCAAGAAGCCCTCTTTGCAATTCCAGCCCTAACCTTGATCAGCTGGACTTGCACAGGGCAATAGCAGCTGGTTCTGCTGAGACAAACATTTCATAAATACAGACGGGAATTACAGGCAGAGATGAAGCAAGTAGAAATGAGCAGAAACTGGGAGAGCTAGAAAATGCAAGAGCAAGCCCTCCCTCAGCTCAGGTCCCTGCCGAGCACCTCTCTGAAGTCCCAGTCCCTGAAGGACCGGCTGCCTCCCAGACCGTGACACATCTCTAAAGGGGAAGACACCCGACAGACACTAGTAGTGTTGCATTTAACTGATTCTCCCCAGCACATCCCAGCCTTCCTTGGTGCTGACAAGACTATTTTTTTTCAGCAGTACCAAAGGAATGGTAGGAGTAAGTTTCCACATCTTCAGCGGCAGGCACATATTTTTGGTGCCACAGCACACACAGCTATGAATTTGCACCCTTCAGGGAGCTAGAAACTCTGACATTCCCTCCTGTGAGCAAAAAAAAAACCACCCAAAAAACCCACCCAAAAGCCAAACACTACACAATCTCTGGATACATTTCAGAGATGAAAACTAACTGGATGGTTCTTTGGGTTTACAGTTAAATATCCTTTAGAATAATCATAGAATCATAGAACAGTTGATGAAAATTAAATAATAAAATATGAAATAGTGAAATGAATGAATATTCATTCATAGTGAAATATAAATAAAGAAATAGCCTGATCCAGACCTTGGGTTCAGTCAAACATCCAGATGCAATGAGGTAGGTATGTGGGGAGAGACACGCCTGATACAGAGCATGTACTACCTCCACTGGAACCAACAGGTAGAGTGCAGCACTCCTTACACACAGAGCAGGGTCCCAAGAAGGAATAAGGCCACAGGCAACACAAAACACACGGGAGATCTACTTTAAAGAGCTGTGAATGCCAATACAGCTGTTGTGTTTTGTAACTCACTGCATGCCGAGTTCTTTTAAAAGGCTGCAGCTGGCTGCTGTCCAGGGCTTCATCACACCAGCTGGGGTGTCCTGGGCCAGAAAGACTTTTCCAGAGCGTAGAGGATCCTCCAACCTCTCCACAGCAGCTGAGGACAGTCAAACAAGGCAACTCTCCAGGGAGCAAAGTGGAGAAAACAGTGCAAGGGACCCAGAAAGCAGGGGAGCCTTCAACACTGCAGACAGAGTGGGAGGCTACTGAAAATAGCAGAGAACAGACATGCAGCCAGGTCACAAAGACAAAAGAGAGAGAGATTTCCTAGGAGGCAGCCCCTGAAGGGGACTGGGTAAAGTTTCTTGCAACATACAAAGCTGCAAAGAATTTTAGACTTCAGAAGAAAAAAAAAGAAAAAAAGGTAAGGAAAAGATCTGCCCTGACATGCTAAAACTGGTGGTACAGAGGAGTTATTCTCAGACTAAAATAAATTAAATGGGCCATCTCACTGCTGATCTGTGTTCCCCCTATTTCAAGAATTACCTCCTCCTACTTTTCATTCTACTAAAACCCAGCTTTCATTAGTCAAAGCTCTCTGGTGTTTTCAGTAAATTTACTTTAAAGAAGGCAGCACAAGCAAGATGCTTCCACCCTCCAGGGTTCCATCAACGTCAAAGGTGCAGAAATCCACAAGCTGGTGTTGCTGATGCTCTCCACGGGGGTTAGGGTCTGCCTGGCTGTTTTCACGCTTCTGGCAGTTTCTCCTCAAACCAACACCTTCCAGGTGTTGAAAGTCCCAACTCTAAAAGATTTCTCTGGAGTTCTTAGCATCTTATGACTTATTTATTTTTTCAAATCTCTTCTACTTACTGCTTTCTTTTCACTGCAATGGTAATTATTTTAAAAATATTTAGCTGAACTGATTTGCCCAGCAGAGAGGGAAGGGATTCTCTCCCATCCCAAGTCCTAGTATGAGAACATCCCAAGCGAAGCTATGTACAGACTAATCAGTGCACCCAAAACCAAACAAAGATAATGAGGAAGCTGAACATATAAACAAACAAATCCTACAAGGATTAAGAAGTCTAGGAATCAAAGATCATATGCCTTCAAAAAGCCTTTTCCTTCTAACTCAACATACTTTTTCCCCCCCAATCTCTTCAAGTCTCATGTGAAAACAGATTCCTGCTCTCTTCACTTTCTGCTATTTCTAAAGAATTCACGGGCCTGAGCAGCCACCAGACATTAGTCAGAGGATTAGAATTGTGCCAGTCAGGAGAAGACAGCTATTAAAAGTCGATGGTTCACAGTGGGTGCAAAACCAGCCTTTATTTGGGTCCTAAAGGCTTCTCAACCAAAGTTTTCAACTTATTCCACTCAGAGCTGGACAGCTGAACCGGCAAGATTATCAGTTTCATACACCCCTCAAAAGAGCTAAAAAAAGTAAAAAACCCAACCTGTAAGCAGCAGGTGTGTTGTGACTGCTACAAATTCAGGAGCAATAAGACATCAATTTATGTTCTGGTCACAACTGGAGGATAGGTCTTAAAATTTCAAGTACGGGATTTAAACATTTTTTTTAAATTGAAGAATCTAATTTGCAGGCTGCTTTCACTGATTCTCATCACCATAATTCTCAGCTAGTGCTCAAGTATAAGAGGAATGGGAATTTATTTTCTCCCTTCGCCTTTGCAAGCAGTGAATTAAGGGCTAATTTAAAACTGACTGAATACGGCAGACACGGAATATGTTGAGGCTTGGTTTGTTTAGAAGCATATAAAGCTTCTGGGTTTGCTGGAAATACCAAACCCTAATTTTTAGGTCTGGCCCCCTTATGTCACCCTAATTTTTATGTCTGACAGCCTGACATGCATGGCACAAGGAAGGCTTAATCTTCCCCAGATTTCCAGTATCACTGTTCCAGTGGAGTGAACTGGTCACAGAAGCACAGCAAGTGGTCTTGGATCTCTGCTAGCCAAGGCCAATTCAGAACAGAGCTTTACAGAAACAAACCCAAGTTCTAAATTAGGCCAGACAACGAAGCAGTGCTCAAAGAAGAAACAGGAAATCTGGGAGAACTTCCCAGTTCCCAGCAGCCAGTGGGTTTCTGAAGCCCCATCGTTGTGGCACAGGCCCTTTAACGGGATCTGACTCAGCACTTACTCCACACCTTTCAAGCACAGCTGTTACTACATTTCCCCAAGACAGGTATTATTTATACCTAAGCAAACACCCTGGAGAGAGCAAGAGATTTGCCTTGAACTATCCATTTAGTTAAGACCCCCTTTATACAAGTTTCAGATGACACTTTAGCACCTCAAACAACATTTGCATCAGTGCTTCTGTTACTACCAGCCACCTACGCTGCAGTCCTGCATCCTTTACAGCTTTCAAGTGGATACAATTTGTACCAGAGACGTAATAAACTGTACAGCTGCAAACTGTGTAATGTTCTCATCATTAAGTGTCACTTGTTTTCACATCTTAATTTGCATGCAACAGCCTGGAACGAACCTTTGAGAGCATTAAGGGATCTCAATTAAACAGGAACAGTTTAGTTTAGCTAATCAATTCTATTGTTCCAGCAAGCAAAAAGCTGAGCCACACATACTGATCTGGAAGGAAATCACTAGCAGCACAGGTTAGACCCTGAGATCCTGAAGAACCAGTACACGGAGGCTTTGTGTCACGAGGCTGTGCAGAGAGTGGAAGATGTGATCCTGCAGCAAGCAACTGCTACCTCAACAGTTTTTCTTTTGCTTACAGATGATTCACCACCAAGGCTGGAGCCAATAAGCATAAGTGGCAATGGATGTAATTGTTTGAGACACAAGAGTGAATTTCAAATATAAAAGTATAAAAGGCAGATGGAATTTCTTATGATTCATGGATGTGGGGGTTAGGAACCATGAGAAATCTGTGGGGAAGAAATAGAGTTACAACTGCTACGATAAGTTTTATGGGAGGTTCTGACCCAAAATGTTAAGTACTTTATAAAATACCTTGTGGCAGCAATTTGGTGGATGGATGGGAAGACTTGGAAATATTGGAGGAGAATTCTGTCATACAACAGGAGTAGCTTGTAGGGAGGAATATATACACAGGTCAAAAGGAGTTTTAGGCATTGCTGACTTTCTTTTAAGGAGTTATCTCATGGTGACTTATATTCTTCATTTCAAAGCTATTAAATATTAGCCTGTAGTAGGCTGACCTGAAGGTCCCATCCCATCTCCTGGGCTCTTGTGATGACATCTTTCTATTTACTAAGATGTTCCACCTGCCTCTGTTGTTCTTTGTAAACTTTTCCACAGCACCAGGGATAGAAAAACCTCATCAGTACAAAAAGTGCTGATTAATGCACAAAAGAGCAAAAAAAAAGAAAAAGTAATGCATCTGTTTAACTCTGACTAAATTATTAGTTGAAGCAAAGGACTGCTATACTAAAAAATAATCACAGAAGTACATAAAGGAAAGGTTTTGTCAAGACAAACATCTCCTCTAACCTTCAATGACTCCAGAATTGCTCTGCAAGCAAAAATCAAAACAAACTTTATGGAACCCAACTTACCTCAATGTGAAAAAGTTCTCCAGCACCTTCACAGTCATTTGATGTAATTATGGGGGTATGAATATGCACGTAGCCATTATCCTGGAACAGACAGAACACTAAAAGTTAACTAAAGATATCAAACACCAGCTTCAAGGATGACATCAACTGGCACACATCATAGCTCAGCTATCAGCCCCCAACCAGGACAGCGTATGTCCTCTTTTAGTCAACTTCTGCCTTACATGGACAAAGACAGCACACTAACTAAATGCTAGCATGATTTACAAATCAATGCTTACTACTTGCGCTTTTTCTTCCATGTTTCATAAAGAAATGAGATTTATGCCATCAGTATAGGTTTTTGCACCTGCCTATCTCCACACTTTTCTTCTCACCTCCTCCAGTATTCTTATATTTTTGGGCAGTTTAAATCAAATTCATCCCTATGGCCTCAATGCTTTAGTTTCTTCCAGCTTTTTGGAAGCTGGTGGTTGGGCAGAGGACATTCTCTTAGTGTTCTTGCCTAAGAGAAATGATCAAGTGTTAGATAACAGAAATCACACACCGCACAGGAGAAAGGCCTTAAAAACACCCAAACACCATGAAAATATCAGTCCCACCTCACATCTTCCAAGATATTGAAGTCAAACTGATTTTAAGAGACAGGGCATACCCTGGCTTGGTCATGTTCAGTGTACCTGGAGAATTAACCATTCATGTAATCGTTCACAGATCCAGCAGAGGCCTCTGAAACCAGGATGGATGGATGAAGAAAGAGCTCCTATTCTCTGGGGTTTTTTTGCAGTGCAGCTGTAGCCTTTCAAACAACTGTTTGCAACCCTGTTTTCAGTGGATGGGTACATCAAGCAGATCTCAGACAATCACGTACAGCAGGTCAGAGGCAAAATCAGGAACAGAACTCTGTCTCCTTCCTTCTGTCTCACTACAGAGATCACTGGTGAAGCACAGAGACACACCTGTGCATATCAAGGCAAACAAGAACCTGGAACTAGTTGATTTCAGCTGCGACAAAGGACTTCTTTTCTCTTGCATCACTGTAATGTCTAGCACAAAGAAAACCCCTTTAAAATCAAGGTGTGCCAGCATTACCACAATACATACAATGATGTAGCATAACCCATTGTCTATTTAGAGAAAACATGAATTTAAAAAAATTATTAAAAAGCAAGTGTTTCCAAAAGCTTAGTTTCACGGCTTTTATCAGAATAATATAAATCGATCATTCTCATGACAAGTCCTGGTCCTTATCACCAGCTGGTGAAAAGGTAGGAAGACACGAACAGCAGTTACTTCCCATCCTGAGAACCCAACTAAAAATCTAATTTAGACCAAAGATTTCATACAGACACGCAATACATTTTGTGGAAGAACCACAACACAACCAAGAGGGAGCAAAGTCCCTGCAGTCAGCTCTAGGCTGCCTCGGTTACAGGTGCAAAGACCTTGACTTGCTGAGTGCGTGGCAGGAGCTGCTGAGATGCAGTTACTACACAGAAAGAAGTTTTGGAGCCAGAACTACTCGCTTTGCCTGGGGAGGGTAGTTTCAGGCTGTAGTTTCAGCCAACCAATACAAAATGCAGGTCTCTGCCATAATCCCACGCATACTCTAGAGACCTGCTGGCCATGTGGCCTCCCAACCCTAAATGAGATTTTGGAAAATTGCCTAAATTACAGCAACTGCTACTACTGTATGAGGAAAGAAGCACATTTCACACAGAAGACCCCTTAAGTGCTTCGGAAAGGAATGTAAACTGGTCTGAAAGATGAGAATCCCATAAAAAGCCTCTTACATAGTTGCCCTTATCAAAGCTCCTAAAATACTTCAAATCACTCCACTGGCTCTGACAAACCTGGAAGTTAGTCAATGTGCAAAGTGGAAGTCGCCATTCACACTGCAACCATTTCACTAGGAACAATGTGCCTATGCCGTACTGGCCACAACACACGGAAAGATCTGAAGACGAAATTTTAGCCTTCAACATCCAAACCAAAGGCATTTGGCATTAGTTGGCATTTCCATTCACTGCTGGAAATGAATAGGCTAAAAAAAGTTTTTAAAGTTACAGGGTCTAGACAATTTCAAGCACGCATTAAAAAATTCCACTTATTTTCTTTTCACCATTAAGCTCTTTTCAGCTTCCCACAGTGAAAATGCTCCAGTTATACTTCCTAGCTATTGTATGTTCTGACATTGTCAAGTTGGAAATTGCAACATTCTTGGGATGATGTAGGTGGCAATTGAAAAAGGCTGCTTTCCTTCCACCAGACATGGAGCAAACCACAGACATTCCTGGTGCTAGGAGAGTCGTGAGATAAACATTCGCAAATATCAGGTCTGGGACCAAACCTTCTGTATCCCTTTAAAAACAACTTTAGTGTCGCTGCTGCTGCTGAATTAACGATACTTTTTAATACTGCTTAGCTCTTGAGCATTTTAGTCAGAGTCCGAGCTGGAGTTAAGGTGGAGAAGTAAAGCCTTTGTCAGAATAAGATGCTTTTTTGTATCTCAGCTGGCTTCCCTGTGCATGTTTGAAATCACAAATTGTTGTAGGCATTGCCATCTAGTGGCACAACACCAGCAGAGACCGATTCCCAACAGGATTTGGTTCTGTCCTGCAAGCTTGCACAACATGCTGAAACCAACAGCGGCTTTACCTGCCGCAACATCAGGCTCTTAAAAAAAAAAAAAATAATCTTCCATACACATAATTCTTAGGGCAATCAAACCTTCTTTGCTACTGCATGCAACAAATACCAGAGTACTCGGGACCAGAAATTCAATTCTGATCTATTCTTTGGGCCATATTAATTACTACACATGAATTCTGTAATCCTAATGCTCTGAATATCATCCTACTCAAACTAAAGCCAGCTTATCGAAACTAAAATACATTTATTTCAGTGAACAGTTTTAAGAGAGAGGGCTTAGGGGCACTAGAGGACCTGCTGCTTTTCTTTATCTACTGACACAAAGAATCGCACGGTCTCTATATGGCACTGGAAGCAGATTTAATTCACTACCCCCACCACCAGCACAAGGCCGGTACAACACCCACAGCTCAAGCAACACATTCATAAAACGCAGCTGCCTCCCACCCATCAGTTTGAAATGGATGAAAACAGGAGTCTCCTAATCTCAGCTAACAGCATCCACGCAGAGTTGTAACACACGAATAGATAAGAACTGAGAAGAATAACACGAAGCTCTGAGTCAGTTTGTCAGTAGCCTCCCTGCATCACAGATTTTTCCATGTGGGAGAAGGACACTGTCCAAGGACCGTAAGGTCACTGCGGAGGATGGGTTAAACAAACCCATATCGTGTTGTGTTCCACAGACCACACACACTTTCACGCAATTGTATTACAACTTAGAGAAAGGGACAAAATAACTACCAGAAAATGGGTGGAAAGATGCTGATAAGACCGCAGATGTGCTAACCTGATCGCAAGGCCAGGCTGGATGAGGCTTTGAGCAAACTGGTCCAGTGGAAGGTTTCCCTGTCTGTGGCAGTGGGGTTGGAACTAGATGATCTTCAAGGTCCTTTCCAACCCAAACCATTCTGTAATTCTATAAGCAACAGCCTGGCCAAGGCCTCTGTCAGGCTCCGGCCTGAAAAGAAAACCACCGTGTCCAAAATCCACACCCCGCAGTCAAGACATCATGCTCCCTCTCTCCTCATGTGCTCCTGTGAATCCAAACTGGGGGAGTTTTACATGGAAGGCTCAGTACAGAAGGGACTACCTGGAAGAACGAGTGGATGGCTGCAGTGGCTTCACTGCGGATTCTCAGGAGGGAGCCGAGTGTGTTGTTTCTGCACCGCAGGTGAGGGTACTGTCGGACATACTCCAGCGGGTGCCTCTCCTTTGTTTTCAGGGGGAACGACTGAAAACAAGGAAAGAAAAATAAGGGGATGAGAACTTGGGAGTCGATACAGCTTTATTACTATTTGTGGAATACCATCTCTTTCTACTCAAACTCAATCGTCATGACAGATCAGAGAAAAAATAAATGCTTTTGCCTATCTTTTCCAGTTATTTTCTGGATTTTCTAATGCTTACAGTAGAGCAAGAGCCATGAACACAAGGTAGCAGCGCTCTGAAACACTCCACGTTTTGGATGTTGAGCCTTCTTGAAAGCCAGCTGTTAATCTCACTGCTCCAACAGTGAGCTGGTTCTAAATGTGCCTGTGGCAGATACGGTTCTTCCACCTGCACAATCTAGAGTGTTTAGCCAGTCCCACTGCTTCTCCAATTCTTATCTCAGCCAGACTTACCAGGTAAACCACCTGGCAGAGGGAACTGCTTCAGGGTGGGACAAATTGCATGCTCTTAGCTGGCAGCATGTGCACCAGTTTCCACGCAGAAAGAGCTCTGCCCCCCAAAGAGTGTTTTCATGGTGATCTCATTTTCTCCTCTGACATACCTTATAGACACCACTGACAAATTAAAGCCTGCAGGAGCGCTCAGACTTGAAGAAAATGCAGTTTGAAGCATGCTCTGCTGGATATTTGGACCTTGTGACATTAATTCCCAAAATGCTCCTACCAGCTGGACTCCTGCTGCAGTGACATACCCAAGTATCACAAGGTCCCACCACATGGATGTTTTCGGCTTTCAGCTCCACGTTTTGCATCCTATGAGGACTTTTGATCAGTTTCCCTTGCACTTCCACCGCACTTCCAAAAGTCAGGTCTCTAAGAAACCAAGAAAAAAAAAACTAACTAGGTGCTGATACAAAGTCAATTACTTTCAGAAGGGAGATTCCTGTTAATTTAGCTGGACCACTTGAGATCACAAGAGACACCCACGGCAGGGGGGTTGGAACTCTGTGATCTTAAAGGTCCCTTCCAACCCAAACCATTCTGTGATTCTATACAATAACCATAGGGCTTAAATGGATGACATAAAAGTTATTTAAATGCATAGGTGGGAATGTGAATAGATTCACAAAGCTACAGAAGAACTTAGGAAAAGGGAGGAATGTTGGGCAAGTGAGTGGAAAAGAGAAATGACTTTATAAGAAGGGGCTATTGGTAGGGACAAACCAGGCTTATCAAAAAAAAAAACCAAATAGAAAAAAAGTTACATGCAGAAGGTTCTTGGATCAATCTGAAATCCCCATCCCTAGCCCAAAGAAAAACTGAGAGTTGCAAACAAAATGAAGCTGTAAAATAAATGCATGATTTTATTACAGTAGAACAGGCACATCCATCTAGGGTGTATGCCAACCGAGCCAGCCCTCAAATGGTTACAGGAAAAGCAACAGTGCGCTCCAGAAACCCAGAGGACAGTTATTCCTGTCTAAATTGTGTGATTTCCAAGCAAGTCCAACAGCAGTCCAGAATGCCCATGCTGCTACAGCTATTAAAAAAAATTAGTACCAAATTAATTTCACAGGACAAGTAACTGAACCACAAGGCTTCAGCTAAGTGGAGACAGTAGTCAGACACTCTCCATCCTAAAAATATGCAGAGACCCCAGACAGCAGTAGTGCCTTTCCTGTGGGCAGGTGCCAGCTGCTGGATGCTCCTCCAGCAGCCTCGTGAGTCACTAGCGCAGGAAAGGAGGCCGGAGCAGACCCCTCCAAGACCTGGTCAACACAGATATTTCTCCAGGTATCCCAAATTGACCAACCTGCTTTCCAGGCTGGGATCAGCAACCACCTGGAGGCTTTCCAGAGAACTCCCATCATTTATATGCAGGAACAAAACTTCCTTCTGGGATCGGACAGAGCGGACCCAGCCCTAGAGGTAAAAGAAATTTTTTATTTCTTGGCATAGATTCTGTACAGTTATGCTCTTCTTCCAAGTGAGCTGGACATGGTATTTCAGGCCAATTTCAACTTCCTATTGAAGTCAAAGGAAATATTTCATTAGGAGTAACAAAAATAAGAAATAATTTTAAAAATCCTTCAGTGTCAGTTTTTCTATTGACTTCAAAGCAAAAAGGAACAAGTCCTTAGGCAGAGACATCAACTCTCCTCCAGAGTACAGCGGGGATAACTAAAATCTACCTGCGTCTCTGGGGACTGAGAACACAGAAAGCAGCGAAGCACTCTGAAGATGAAAAGCATTTTAGCAAAGTACATACTATCAGTGATGTCCCTTCAAAACACTTCTTTCTGCAACAAGAGAGACCAGTAATGCACAGTGGTTTATGATAACACACTCAAGACCGATGACTTTTAGTACCAATTCTTGTTGCTGTGTCACCTGTCAGAAGGTTCCAACTGAAATTTGTTCACTAGTTGTTTACATGCCCTAAACTGTTGGATTGCTAGAACAATGACACTGCAGCCAATAGTTTCAGGTGCAAAATTACATATTAATGCAAAACAAAAATAGAAATTAACACCTTGGATGTTTCTCTTTACACTTCAAGACTGCTACACTGTCCTCACAGGAAAAAAAAAATAATCTGGAAGTGTTCTTGTCCAATTTGACTAAAAGAACTACAACAGTAACGTAGTAGTTCTTTGTAACAACAAAACAGCAGAACTGACCATGTGCATGTCAGGATAGGGTCTTAATTTGAGCTTTTCAATGAGAAATAATATTTCCCTTAAAAAGAAATTTAAGTCAGTACCAAGGCACCAAGCAAAAGTAATAGCATCCAAAATACAACTCCATGAGTTCACAAGAGTTGAGACGAAGCTGCCTTAAAAATCAAAACTATCTCCTGGGGAGCTTCTAGCTCCTCTCGAACAAACTTCAAGAATTGAACCAAATTAAACAGTACCAAAAGTAAAGCATTCTTAAAATTACTACATGACTGCTACCACAGATGAGGCCGTGACTAACAGAACCTCAGCTTTTGCTCCAGCCTCACAATTTCAAGCAGGCCTTTACCTAAACAACCTCTACAGGGTGTTCCCCTCGAGGCAATACCTAATACAAGAAACAGGAGTCTAAAACTAAAGTCTGATCATTTGGGCATCCTGATATTCTTAAGGCTAAAAGCAACAGGTGTTTAAAAGGTATTTCTTACAGGAAGACACCCGAAACTGTTGTGCTTATCCTCTGTATTCCAGTAAATCCCCTGAACACATCATATATATCGCACTCCATGCACAAGGTTTAACGCATAATGGCACATGGTTTTCTTAGTTTCTTTCCTTGGAAGCACTCCTTAACAAAACACACAAAACTCCTGAACAAAGAAACATTCTCAAGAGCCTCCTCAGGCTGTTCTGGGATCTGTTAAATAAGGAGACGAGTCTTGCATCCTGCAAAAGGAAGTAAGAGCAGGCTTGTCATGGAGCAGCAAAAGCTTGTGGCAGCTATATTTTGATCATTTCACACATTACCAGAAACAAGGGTCATAATAAGTTTGGATTTAAGCCAGACCAGTTCCCTCAACCCAGTTTAATACAAAAAACATTTTTGTCAGCACAGGGGAAGAGCAATAAAGCAGCAAGGACTTGGGACAAAAAAAAAAACCAACAACACCTGGTATTGGTAATTTTACCATCAGTTTAATCCAGCCTGCATTTTTCATAAAACTACACCTGAAAAGCACTGGATGAGCACCTTCCTACCCTATTAGGCTTCATCTCTATGCAGAAATATCAGTGGGCTATAAACTGATATTTTTGGTCAGTAGAATCATAGGATGGTTTGAGTTGGAAGGGACCTTAAAAAATCAAGTTCCAACCCCCTGCCATGGGCAGGGACACCTCCCACTAGCCCAGGTTGCCCAAAGCCTCATTCAGCCTGGCCTTGAACCCCTCCAGGGATGGGGCATCCACAGCTTCCCTTCGCAGCCTGGGCCACTGCCTCACCACCCTCACAGGAAAAAAAAATATTCCTTATAAATCTAAATATACCTTCTTTCAGTTTAGCTTAAAACTGTTACCAGGCACAGCAGTCCTTTACAGATTCATGCAGAAATACTGACAACTGCACAGTTCTAGCCAAGGGCCCGGCACTCGAACAAGGGCTATGCATCTGCAGTTGGAGGGGGACACACAGCCCTGTCCTGAGGAAAGGGAAAGAGTCCCACTGCTAGAAAGTCTATTCACCCCAGCCTGCCTTGGTTCACAACAGAAGCCAGACAAGAACATCAATGTGGCTCTCCCTGATACTACTATAAACCTAGAATGGGAAGGGAAAACAAAAACAAACCAAAAACCAAAACTAAAGCAAGTCTTTAAAGACTCTCCAGACTGTAAAGGAGATTGGTAAGTTTAGCAGAACACGCTGCAGAGGTTCTGCCGTTTCTCCCCGAAGCACAGGCAGTGAAACCAGCGTGGGCCGCGCCACTCCGGCTCCTCTCCCCTCCGTTAGGGCCCTGGGCCGGGTCGTTACCAGCGGCTCCCCGGCCACACACCTGCACTTGAACCTTGCCAGCCGGCTCCCGGGCCTCCAGCGCCTCACGGACCCGCAGCCGCACCGCTCGCTGCGCCTGAGGCAGGGAGAAGCAGCGGCGGAGGGCCTGCCAGCCGGCTCGGGCCCCCAGCATGGCGGAGGCCTAACGGGACCGCTCCCTCCCGCGGCCCAGCCGCATCCTGCCGCGACCACCCGCTCCTCTGCCGCCCCGCTCCTACGCGACTCCCGTGAGGCAACGCGCCTCCCGCTGCCTCACGTGCCCGCCTCATCCAATGGCCGCTGGGGGCTGCCCCAACGAGCCAATCAGAACGGAGAAGCCAGCAGCAGGAAGAAGCGCCTTTCCTCCGCGTCGTCGCAAGGGCCTCTGGGAAATGTAGTTCATGGCCTGTGGGTAGGAGGGAGGCGGCGGCGGCGGCGGGGTGGGGTTATGGCGCCAAGCAGGGCGCGGGGGAACGGGATCCCCGTTGAGGGGTAAGGGCTCCTGCTGCTTTCTGGGACCTAGGCAGCTCTGTCACTGCCTCTGCCCCAGAAGCTGGGCTCCCACTGCCTGCATGGCACGAGGGAGGCTGGGGACGGGCCAGGCCGAAGCCTCTGGGGCAGAGCCCAAGGCCGGGCTGCAGTTCTTCTCCTCAGCCTGTCCTGGGAGCGCCTGTGGGAGTGGGCTGAAGGGAGAGGCTGCTCTCCTCAGCAGCAGCGCGGTCTGGGGACCATCTCAGGGACCATCTGCCACTCTCCTGGCCTCCTGGGTCCCTCTCTGGGGGGATAAACCATGAGTCAGCCTGTGCTTTTCCTAATCAGGGATGCAGGACTCGGTTGCTGGGGGACAAGAACCTTCTCCCGTCCTTTTTTCAGCCTCCTGAGCCTCTGCTTCTTCCAGCTCCTCTGAGTGACAAGTGAGAAGCAGCAAGTGTCTCCAGCCCTGTGGAGGAGGATACTGGCAGGAAAAAAAAATGGGCCATGAGGTGGCAATGTGCGCTTGCAGCCCAGAAAGCCAGCTGTAACCTGGGCTGCATCGAAAAGCGTGACCAGGAGGTTGAGGAGGGTGATTCTCCCCTTCTACTCCACTCTGCTAAGACCCTTCCTGCAGTACTGCATCCAGCTGTGGGGCCCCCAACGTAAGAAGGACATGGACCTGCTGGAGCAAGTCCAGAGGAGGGCCGCGAAAATGATCAGAGGGATGGAACACCTCTCCTCTATGATGACAGGCTGAGAGAGTTGGGGTTGTTCAGCCTGGAGAAGAGAAGGGTCTGGGGAAACCTTATAGTAGCTTTCCAGTACTTAAAGGAGGCTTAAGAAAGACTTTACTAAGGCCTGCAGTGACAGGTTTTGAACTGTAAGTGTAGATTTAGATTGGATATAAGGAAGAAATTTTTTATTATCAGTGTGGTGGGACACTGGAACCAGTTTACCGAGATGTAGATGCGCCCTCCCTGGAAGTGTTCAAAGTCAGGTTGGATGGGGCTTTGAGCAACCTGGGCTAGTGGAAGATGTCCCTGCCCATGGCAGGGGGTTGGAACTAGACGATCTTTAAAGGTCCCTTCCAACCCAAACCATTCTGTGATTCTATGAAAAAGAGGTAAAGTCAGCACTGCTTCCCCACGCAGCCCAGACTTTCCTCCTGTGCTCTGCCCTCTGCCTGGTCCATGCGCATCTCCTGCAGTCAGCGCTGCGGGAAGGCAGCAGCTGAACATCTCTGCTGTGCTTGTGGTCAGAGGTTGTCTCGTTCCTATGTGTTGATTTTTGTCCTACGGTGGGTGAAACAGAGACAGCAGTGTGGTGCCCCAGGGCCAGGAGGTGCTGGGAGGCAGCTTTGGTAGCGATGCTGCTTGTGTGGAGACGAATCCCTGCCTCGATGCAAAGTTTCAGTTAAGAAAAGAATTGCTGGCCAGAGACCTAATGTAAAAGAAACAAGCTGGTCTCATGAGAAAGAGAACAGGAAAGCTTTGTAGATGCCTGGTTTTGACTTTCCCCTGTGGTGCTTTTTGTCTGTGGATGAAAAACAACTTGTCCTCAAAGTCCTCATGCTGCTTGCCAGGGCCTTCCTTCACCCCTGCCTTTGCTCCCGGTAAGCCAATGTCCCCAGCCGTGGCTTTGAGGCTAGACCTGAGCTCTGAGCTGCCTTGAAAGGCTGTCCTGAGGAATTAGAGCTGCAGAGCAGGGGCAGAGACATAACCAGGTGGATGAGAAAGACATTCAGAGGAAGGACAGGAGACTGCAGGGAGCGGTACAGGGAGGGCAGATGCGAACTGAGCTAGAAGTGCATCCTCAGCCAACAGGGACAACTTGTCCAGCATTCATCATCTGTGCTGCTGCAAGGAATTGGGCAGACAGCGTGGACATGTGCAGGTTACTGCCTCGGTGCTGGATGGAAATGCAGTGACACACCATGTCTTGGTGCTCCTGAGTGAGCAAAATTAGTTTTGTTTTAATGCCACTCACCATCCCCTCCTGTAAGGGCCAGCGTTGAGCTTTGCTGTACACTGGTACAGTGTCATGATGCGATTTCTTTCAGAATCACAGCACAGGAAGGAGCTGGTACTGCTGCGGTGTCAGGCAGAGATAAAGGATGTAAATTGGTAGGAAATTAGTGCTCTGTCATTCAGGGAACTCCTGGCTTAATGCAAGAATTAAACGAGTATGTAATGACTGTTCAGTGCATGTTACATGTTCTCTCTACTCAGTCACAGATGGTGCTTTTATTAATGCTCTCAGCTACAGGTTTTTCCTCTCTTGTTCAGCTCCTAGAGTCCAAAAATATTTTTTCTGGGGCTATTTTATAGAATCATAGAATCATAGAATGGCTAGGGTTGGAGGGATTCATAAGGCCAGGCCAGATAAACAATTAATTTAGGGAATAATTAGGGAGTAACACCAATGATGGTATCTAAATGCACCAGAAAAGGGGTAAGGTCCTTTTCCTCAGACCCATCTGCTCCAGGGCCAGCTTCTTCTCTTTTGAAGAGAAGGGAATAACATAATGAAGTCTGGTCCCAAATTTATAGGGCTGAACTTGAACTTTTCCCATCCAGCTGAATATCCTTCCTTCTAAAGACCAAACAGTATCGCTGGAGAGGGCAAGAATTTGAAGGAAATGAGGATGAAGCACTAGCAGAGTGCAAACCTGACGGTCTGCCAGATGGTTTTTCTGCCCTCAGAGCTCAGCTCTACATCAGCTGCTGCTCCATACACCCTGATCTGCTCCATGCTCTCTTTTGCTGAGTTCCTCACCTTGGGCCAATGCTGCTGAGACTTACTGGGTTGCTGTGAGTCCGGACTCCTGTACTGCAGACATTGTTCATGTGCTGACAGGCACTTTCCAACAATATTTTTTTGGAGGGCTGGGGGACAGACAGGATTTAGTCTGTTCTCAGAGCTCTCCAGCAAACATAGATCTGTTCCTAACAGAGCTGACCATCCTCTTTTCACTGCTGGATGCTGTCCTCACCGTCCAGCAGTTTGGCAATGTCAGTGCCATGAACCATAGCTCCAGTGATGACCCCAGGTTGCATGTTATTTCAGTAGGTCTGTATGTATCCATAACGGTGCTGGAGTTAACTCATAGCCCTGTTCCCTCTCTGGTAGGTGAGCTGAGTGTTTCAGAGCTGTTTTGGGTGTCTGCAAAGATACAGCAGTGTCTGAATATATGTTTTGTTTCTCTCCCTGCAGAGCAGAACTCTTCTAAAAGCTCTCCAGAGGGCACTGGTGCTATTTGTCGATCAGACTGGTAATGTAAGTCTGGGCTGGAGGCAGGAAGCCAGTTGTCAGAGTGTCTGCAGGGAGGGAAGTTTAAAGGATGGTGAGAAATAATGATTCTCCTGTCCTCCCAGCTAAGCTGCAGAGAAAGCATGGAGCAGTAGTGGGAAAGGTCTGCCAAAAGGCAACGTCGGGTTTTGGGTGGGAGAAGAGGATCAGTATTATGCTTGTAGGGCACCACCTCCTTAGCATCATCCATGGCAGTGCCCAGCCTTCACCTGACAGAAGTGCTCTGAAATGCCTCCTCTGGGGATGTTTCAGCCTCGTGCTTTGACTCCAGACTGTCTCTGCATGGAGCCTCCTCACCTGTGCCCTCTGCATCTTTCTGTTCCTTCACTTTGTCCTTTCTAGTGGGTGGAGGAGGAAAGAGCTCTGTGCAGTTCTGCTTTTGAAGTGAATTTGTCCTTGTTGCCTTCTGATTCTGAGGCTTTGAGCCTCAGATCTTCCAGATCTGGCCAGGTTGTGGCACTCTTAAGAAAGGCAAGGAGCAGGGCAGAAATGGTACAAAGCAAGAAAACAAATCTTGGCTTCTCCAAGATGACTCTCATCTCTCTGGTTAGACACAAACCTGGTTTGTCCACATGGTTCAGAATTGGAGATGCTGTTGCAGAAAAACTCCCCTTGGGGCTGGGCGTGTGGAATTATTTTCCATCTCTCTTTCTGAGGGCACTGAGAATGTATTTCCCAGCAGTGACATCTCTTTCTGATTTCAAGGGCTCTTTCAGTGAGGGTTTTTGTCAGCAGTGGTGACCACTGTTCATGGACCTCTGATCTGGAGTCCTGAGCCTCCCCAGAAATTCCGGCATCCTTTTGACTACGTTGGTAGGAGGTCAACTTGTATCTTCTGCTTGAAGATCGACATAGTGCCTTCCGGGCAGATAAAGGCGTATGTATGCAGGGCATGAGCATGTCCTCCCAAAAGGAAGAAGAGTAAAGCAGATAAAACCTTGTTAACCTGTGGATAATATGCAGTTCTTCAATCTGACAGACTCCCCACAGTTATGAAGTCTTCTCGTATCAGTGGATGCCCTTTGATGTCCTTAAAGGTCCTGGTATGAAACCTGGATGCACAAGATAGTCAACATCCTGCTGTGCCTTAGAAGTAGGAATGGGGACACTGTGATTAGAAAGTGCTGGCCTGAAAAGAAGTATATTTGTCTTTATTCCAAAGTAAAGAATTTGTATTTCTTTGTTTCACAGCAGTAATTTTCAATGAAATGAGATACAATATGTAATGCATAAATAAAGTTGATTTTACCTAAGCAAGCCACTAGTTTAGAAATTTTGTTCTTTCTGTCTCAACTTCCAGGTGTTTTTTTTTCTGAACCTTTCACTGAAAACAAAACCAAAGCAGATGCAAAAAGTGCTTCTTACCATGTCCTTTAAATTTTTCTGTATGTTTCTTAGCTGATGAATAAAAGGGGAGACCCTGTCCTTCCGACAGAGGATAACACATGGCTTGGCTTGGCTGACTTTAGGTTTTGGGACAGGGCCAGCTTCATGGTGCCACTCTTTGCCCAGGTTGGTGGGTGAGTAAACACAATGCTGAGAGATAACACCAAGCTTGCTCTGCTGGGGCTAGACTGTATTCCCAGTCCTCTGAGAGCATCCCTGTGTCCCAGGAAGGAGCCAGCTCAGGGATAACTCCCCAAGGACAGAGCCCTGGGAGTTGCACAGCAGTATCTGAGCTGCTTTGTTGACTGTTCTGCTCTGATAGCGCTCATTTGTGGTGTCACCTGATGAAACACTTATTCTGCCTTCCTCCAGAAAAGATTTTAGTGAAAGGCAGAAATGGAACCCTTTCCTGCCTGGTTACCAGTGATGTTGCCCAATTCTGGCACTGAGTGTGGAGAGCACCCCCATAGCGAGGGGTTGTCCAACCTCCTCAGTGTTCAGGAACTTCTTCAGCTTCCTCCACTCAGACTGCTGCTGAGAAGTTTCTACTTTGACCTGAGATATGGCTGTAAGCAGTCTGTCTCGCTCTTAAAACTTCCCCCCCCCCTTATCTGAGTAACAGTGATCTCTCTGAGGATTCCTGGGTTCAAAACCTCCTGGTCCATGGCTCTGGCCGTGATGATAGTGCTGAGGAGTTACGTGTCTCTTCATACAGACCCTCCAGGTGAGCAGAGATCCTGGATGTTCAGGGACAAGGGGAAGCAGCAGGAAGATATCAGAGGGCTGGAGCACCTCCCCTATGAGGACAGGCTGAGAAAATTTGGGTTACTCAGCCTGGAGAAAAGAAGGCTCCAATGAGACCTAATAGCAGCCTGCCAGTACCAGAAGGGGGCTACAGGAGAGATGGGGAGGCACTCTTTACCAGGGAGTGCAGTGACAGGACAAGGGGTAACGGGTATAAGCTGAAAGAGGGGAGATTTAGATGAGATGTTAGGAAGAAATTCTTCCCTGTGAGGGTTGTGAGACAGTGGCCCAGGTTGCCCAGAGAAGCTGTGGATGCCCCATCCCTGGAGGGGTTCAAGGCCAGGCTGGATGAGGCTTTGGGCAACCTGGGCTAGTGGGAGGTGTCCCTGCCCATGGCAGGGGGTTGGAACTTGATGATCTTTAAGGTCCCTTCCAACCCAAACCATTCTATAATTCTACCTGTGGACTTCAAGGGAGAAATGCTGCAGCTATAGCTGGAGGAGGACTCAGTGTGTTGGACAGCAGAAGTTAGTCTGTGGAGTGGAGGAGGAGAATGGCATGGAGAAACTTGGCTTCCGCAGCATGGGACCACATTTACCCACCTGTGTCACATCTCTGTTTGGCAGCCACTGGATGTCAGAGGAGCTTAGTGGATGGTGGGAGATAGGTCTGAGTTCAGTGGGGCAGGAGGAGACTGGGTGTCATGGACTGGAGCAGTTGTCATCTTTATTGTGAGTCCAGGACTGAAGGAAATGACTTGCAGGAGCCCTGCAGAAAAGCATGAGGCAGCACTCCCAAGCCTAACAAATGCACCTCCCGTCCTGCCAGTTCCTGGAGCAGTGGACCCACCTGAGAGGTGGGAGAAGATGTGAAATGCTCCTACTAGATGTTTGTGGTAGAAACGTAGTTCATCTTCTGTGATGATAGTCCTTCACTGGGGGAGAAACAAAGAGGATTAAAGGTGAGTGTGGCTGGGAGATGTGTAATGTGATGTCGTGTTGAAGGCAGTGGGTCTGGACCAAAGGATGTGTTGACAAATGGGTTTGGAAGAGAAATCTGTATGATGTCCATAGGACCTGTTGCTAGGAATGATTCCAGGGGAGGATTGGCCGGCAATCTCCATCTCTCTTTCTCTTTTTCAGTTAAATGCAGAGTGAAAATTTCCCCCATGCAATCAGAGCCATGGGGCTATCCCAACTAGCTGGTTTGTTCTGCAGCAAGGTTTTTTCCATCTGAAATTAAGATCAAGTTGTTCAAAAATGAGCAAGAGGAGATGGACCAAGTTGTGTACGAGGATCTCCCCCTAAGTGGAGATTAGTCTTTCCAGATCCTGGTCACTTTAGAAGTCACACCTAAGCAAGGGGATATCTGTGCTTCCCAGGTGGAGCCTGTCAGCCTGCCCGTGCCCGTCACCATGGCCCAGGGTAAGCGACTGGAAATGGGGAGATCAGAAAGTCTTCAGGAGAGTCGCTTCTACCTCTGCAGGGACAGCAGGAAATTAGAAAAGATATTTTTTGGGGAAAGCAATGTCTAGCCTGGGCCTTTACTCTCTGGTCTGCACTTCCAAGAGAAACACACTCTGGATCTGCTGTGGGCGAGAAGGTGACTGGAACACTGGGCTTTGTGCTGGGCTTAGGCTTCATCGTGGTGGTACTCATCATCTATCAGAAGAAAAAGGAAGGTGAATTATTCATGAGCTAAGTAGAAACCCGTTCTTAATGGGGCTGCAGAGAGATGTTTTAAAGCCTGTAAGGCTTCAGCAGAATTTAGATTTACCATGATAATTTCCTTGGGTTCCCAGCATTCAGCTGGGTTTTATATGGTCTTATCCGATATCCGCAGAAGCCAGCGATAGCTTTTAATTTATTTAAACTGATGTTAGATTGGGCTTTCAGTGGTGAGAAGCCATTTTAGAACTATCACCGGCTGCTGAAAGGTCAGCCCAGTCCTCTGCGATACAGTCCTAGGCTATGGTTATGGTTTCTTATGAGTATCAAATTAGCTGCTTCATTCCCAAATGTCTCCACACTGCTTTGTTGCAGATATATTTTGTAGACTTTAGAAGCAAATACATTCATACTTATTTATAGAAGGATTAAATACCTTCCTTTTGAAACAGCGCAGGGGAAAAAAGAGAGAACATTGTCTTCCAGAGAACTGCGTTCTCAGAATGTTGGTTTGCTGAGTAACAGCATCTTATCCCAGCCTTTGCTTTCTCCTTTCTAATAAGTTAAGGTTATTAGAATCACAAACAAGTACTAGGTAAGTCATTGTTGTGTGATATCTTTCGTGGTGCAACAAGGAATATCCCTCAGGTTAACCCTGTACTGTTATTTTTTTTCCTAAGCAAACTCCCTTAAGCAAGCTACATCCAACATAGCCCTTTGCTCCCGTTAATGGGTTTGGGTCACCAGCATCAGGAGGACCTGAATTCCCTGCCCACCAAGTTAATAACTGGGGAAGACCAGGCTTGTGCTGAAAACGCTGAAACCCCCTTCCTTAGACCCAAACACCAGTTTCCCAGCACGGTTACTGACAGTGCTCCAAAGCCCGTGTGAGGAGCTCCTCCACCTATTTCTGCTCTTTTTTTCCAGCAGGGCTGCCATGGCTGTTGTCGTAGTTTTGATCCCAGCTGAGAGTCCAACGCTACACAGCCTCTTGCTCACCTTCCTCCATCCCCCTTCCTGGGGATGGGGGAGAGAATTAAAGGGGTGAAGGGAAAAGAGACTTGTGGCTTGAGATAAGAACAATACAATAATATTGGAAATAATGATGATAATAACAGTAATATATATAAATATACAAATGGGTGATACACAGTGACACTGCTCACCACACTCTGCTCCTGCGTGAAGCTGCAGGAGGAAAGCTGGAGCTCCCCATCCCTGCACACACCTGGGGAGAGAAGAGGGGAATAAATAATAGCATTTTGAAGGAATGTTTTGTACTTTGAGCGATTTATCTAAGGGTCTGAAAGGATTTAATAACTGAGAGCTAATTAAATGTACTAATTAACCTGGTGTTTAATCTCAGCTCTTCGCTAGCCTTCTGTGCTGCTGAAGCAGAGACGTAGTCCCATCTATCATGCCATCCCGCCACTTTGCTTAATTGGGATTCCTCTGCGCATGGTGCAGGCATTCAGCTGCTCAGGTGATGAGAGGAACACGAAAGCCCACGTACAGGAGAAAATTAGAGGGGCGAAGCCAGCCCTGTGTGATTAACAACCTGTGAGATTGTTTCCATGAAGAGGATATTGACAGTCTAATTTGTTTCCCTTTCCCATTATCACCGGTTTGTTCTCATTGATGCCACGGTTTTGCTAAGGGGGATGGGAACAAACTGCTTCTGGGCACACGGTGACAAAAAGGCCACGTTATTCCGTGGCCCCATCCTTGTCACTGGGGCTCTGAGCAGCTCTGCTGCAACCAGGAGGAGGAGGCTGCTCACTTTTGCTTCTCACCACACTTCCCCATGGACTTGCTTGTCTGTGAGGGCTTATACTGGTGCTACTGGTACTGTACAACCCGCACAGCCAACTCTCAGATCTCCATGAGCTGTTTCCTCAGTGCCACAGATGAAGGGACCTCTGAAGTGACCACCCAGAGCCAAGTCGATCCAGCAGTAGATCAGGAGCAATGTGACTTTCCTCCTTCCAAGGTGTCATGGTTTTACACACCACAGCCGCTCGCTCACCCTTCCCCCTCACTGGGGTGGGGGAGAGGATTAAAGGGATAAAGGGAAAAGAGGCTTGTGGGTTGAGATAAGAACAATTTAATAAGTAAAATACAATAATATTGGAAATAATAATAATGATTAAAATAATAGTAATATGTACACGTATGCAAATGAGTGATACACGGTGATACTGCTCACCACCCAGTGACCAAGGTTCAGCCCGTTCCCGGCCAGTGATCACGGAGCAGGATGAGTCCCAAAACCGCAATCCCGGAATGGAGATAAGAGCCTGAGTGTCTGAGAGACTGAGACAACCCTGAGAGAGGGGCGACCCAGAGGGAGACAATCCAGAGAAAGAGAGAGAACTTCCAGACAGAGCCTCACCTATATCCAGGGCATGAGATGCATGATATGGAACAGACCATTGGCCAGTTTGTGTCTCAATCCTAAACCTGAGGTCAGATCCTGGGCTAGTGATGGGGCTGTGCTCCCTCCCAGCTCCTCCTGCCCCTGCAGACACGGGCACAGCAGAGAAGCTGGAAAGTCCTTGAGTGTCCTGGCAGCAGCTCTGCCCATCAGTGTGTGATCAGCTTCTCCTCAGCACAAACCCCAACACAGCCTCTTCCTAACTACTATGAAGAAAGTTAACTCTGTCCCAGTTGAAACCAGGACACAGGGCTGAATAGCTCCTCCTGGCTCTGGAGCTCTGGAGGACCCTGGAGCAGGTTGATGGGCTGGTGGGTGGCACTGGGCCCAGCTGAAGGTGTGCTCCACAGGAGAAACAGAGACAGAGGACTCACAAGATCCAAAATCCTGGCACATCGTGAAGGACATCATCCCAAGACACACTCCTTGTGGGTGCAGTGTTCAGTGGGGAACATCTGAAACCTTGTCATTATTTCTTCTCACAGCTGTCATGGAAACAGTTCCTGGGAAGCTACCAAGAACCAAGCTGTTCATTTATTACTGACTGGGATGGAGGTGAGCTTCTCTCAGGCTCATGACCTCAACTTCGGGTCGTAACTCCTTCTTTAGAAGCCACTAATTCAAATGCAGTTGGAAATGAGTCTGCGTGAGCACAGGGTCATTCAATTAGCCAGGGAAACAGGCTGCAGGGAGGGGGGGGATGCAGCAGTCACCTTGATTGGAAATCTCCAAGGGAAAGCCAGGCACGGATCTCTCCAGGATGTCTTAGGAGAATGAATCAGACCTGCCAGGATGTGGGGAGAGGGAGGAGACGACCCACTGGGTTTTTTTTTTTCCGAACTGAACAAGCAAACGACTTAACGAAACCGGCAAGCCCCCAGTGTCTCCTTGCGCAGCTCTATGTATCCAGCAGAGGAAATTGGTAACTGTACCCAGCAAGCCTGTTTTTAATTAACAAATAATTATCTACAAATTGCTGTAATTATTGCCTTGGATTCCAGAGGATGGGGACGTTAGCGCAAGATGAGCGCAGTTTCCTTGCGAGTGAAATATTTTCCCTGCCTTATCTCCAGCGCCCTGCTGCTGTGAGGTTTGGGGACTCGGCAGCGCTTTGCTTTTGTGAAAGCGATAAAACAGCTCAGGCTGCCTGCAAGGGGAAGAGTGGTGGAAAAAGCACCAAAGGGAGGGCAGTTTCTTACATTTATGGTGTTGTTTGCCCTCGTGCTTCAGTGGTTTGGGGATGCCAATTAAGACATTAAACCCCAGCACCGAATGCCAGGAGGAGAGTGCTTGCATGTCGGTGAGCCGGCGGAGCAAAATGAGCATGCTGGTTTGTGATCTTTCAACGAGGAGGGGATAAAACCAGGTATAGAAAAAGAAAGAGTTAATTCATAAAATCATAGCATCATAGAATGGTTTGGGTTGGAAGGGACCATAAAGATGATCCAGTTCCAACCCCCCTGCCATGGGCAGGGACACCTCCCACTAGCCCAGGTTGCTCCAAGCCTCATCCAGCCTGGCCATGATCTGGACCACATTTCAGAGGGATGGTTGTGCACACAGGGCCCTTCCGCCGCCTTTCCTTCAGGCTCTGCTGCCAAAGGAGACTGGATATCCACAACAACCCCCTTTTCATGGTTACAGAATGTGTCCCCTGTGGTAGCCTAAGTACTAACACACGGGGATGTTTGTTGTCCTGGAGGGCTTGTACCTTTTCAAAAGGTCTAACAGGGGAAAAAATACTGCAATATGTCCCGGATGGGATGGGCAACCTGCTGAAGGGATCCCAAGCCCAGACTGGGAACAGGTTGCCCAGAGAAGCTGTGGATGCCCCATCCCTGGAGGGGTTCAAGGCCAGGCTGGATGAGGCTTTGGGCAACCTGGGCTAGTGGGAGGTGTCCCTGCCCATGGCAGGGGGGTGGAACTAGATGACCCTCGAGGTTCCTTCCAACCCAAACCATTCTGTGATTCTACGATCCTGTGGAACTTCAGCCTTGCTTGATGTGTCTAATCTCTGAATCCTGCTGCCTCCCAAGCAATGATGCCCGTTTTTCCTGTCACTCCGAAGTGATTCCCCTAAACAATGCCACTCGCTGCCAGGGTTTCCATGACAGCCTCTGCTTCGAGCAACCGGGACGCTTTTTATTATTCATCCATGGCACATTTACCTGAGGTGAGCTGCTTGTACCGTGAGCTGCTGTGAAATGTTGCCTTTGTTTACTTTGCTTCTCCATGCAGACATCAACCATGTTGGGTTGGGGGGCCCTTAATAGCCCTGACTACCTTCCAAGGTGATGCGGGGTGCATTGCTGTCTCTTAAAGCATCCCTCCAGCTGTAAGAAAACCCCATCTCAGCAAAGAGGTGTTGTGGCTCCTTGCTGCAGAGGAGCATAAAGGACGATGCAAGCTGAGACCCTGACCCTGCCTTCACCCACCACTTGCCTTTACCAGCAGGACAACATAAGAACCCTTTATCTTGCTCAGAAATATCCCACTTGTCCTGAAACCTAGAGATGTCAGATGATTTTCTGCTACTCTCTGGGGCAGCAGGAAAATTCATTTGGATGCATGAAACTGCGTCACTGCTGATGCCCAACGTGGTCCCCAGCATTGGTCGGTCTTGAGGAGCTTCATGTTCTTCAGACCCCCTGAGGTTTATGCTCCTGGCATGAACTCATCCTTTCAGAGCTAGCATCGGGACCTCAGCAGGTGCAGAAAGGCATTTCTCAATCGTTTCAGGGCTTGTTGCTGAGCTTTGCTTGCTGATCATGTGAGTGAAAAATTACCCACTGTGAAAGCCGAGTCTGCCATTAGCGTGGTGCCTTAGACGCTGGGACCTTGTTGAGCATCCGTAATGCTCCTGCCTTATTCAAGGCATGGCTGTGCTTCAAATATGTGATTCTAGCAGAAAACAAAGAAAATGAGACCATGCTTCAGTGTTAGGATCAAGAAGTGGCTTTTTTTTTTAATACCTACCCCTCTCCCATGCACTGTGGCTTTTAAATAGATGGTTTCTAATGAATGGAAATAGTTTACGGACAAAGGAGCTGTCACGAGAAATGATTGATTGTGCTTAATATTTTATTTTCAAGAGTAGAAAGGAAATCTCTGAAATATCCTTTGACAGGTCTGTGAACCTAATGAAGTGATTCATAGAGATGCAGAAGGAACCAGGGGGCTGTTACCAGGAGAGCGGGACAGAGTTGGTAGTGTTTCATACCCACTTTTACAGGATGGCTGAAGAATACTGTGGGGGAAAAGCAAACAAAGGCAAAATTCAGATTCAGTTGCTTCAGCCCTGCTGACAAGAGAAAGACCAAGCCTTTCTAACCACTGTGCACCAATGGTCTTAAAAAGTAGGGAGAGGAAACCAGTTCTTTGTCAGTGGAACCCAAATTTTCTTTGAAATTGGAGTATCTGTGGGCTGCTGTGCCCAGCATCACTGTGGTGTTTTAAACCACCAAACTTCATGCCTTTGGAGATTTCCCATGGGAAACCAGTATCCTGTTGTGCTACTGGGCTACACTGGTGAAACAATTTATCCTAAATCCCACAAAAGATCAAAGTCACACATGGGATTTGAACTCTGCCCTTCTGATGTTTCATTCCGCGAACGCACCATCAGCTCTTGTTTTTCTCAAGCCTCATTTCACTCTGGATAGTTTCTGCCACCCTCAACCTTTCCCAGCTGCCAGTGATGCTCTTTGCTGCCTCCAGCATGACCCCAGAGGGGACATGTCCCCATATAGGACATTTCCCCAAAGGTTGGAGGAGCTCCTTGCTCCATGTGAAGGAAGAAGCCGCTTCATGGCTAGCTGCTCTGTGGAATGGCCAATTTGAGTTTTTTCCCTGCAAAATCAGCAAAACTGAGGATAGGGATAACAAGGTTTCAGGAGAAATTCTGACCTGTTCTCCAGGTGAGTGTCACCTTCCAGTAGTCATAAAGGGACAGCAGCCATCTCACCTAACTCTCGAGTGGTGCCGTGCGGGTGTCTACATCTGAGCTGTTGTTCATACTCCCTTTATAGCTGATGGAGACAAATAAGATCCTCTAGGGAGCAAGATCATGGAATCATAGAGTAGTCTGGGTTGGAAGGGACCTTTTGTTGTAGTTTTACACGACACAGCTGCTTGCTCACCCTCCTCCCTCCTGGGGATGGGGACAGAACTAGAGGGGTGAAGAGAAAAGAGGCTCATGGGTTGAGATAAGAAAAATTTAATAATTGAACTACAATAATGTTGGGAATAATAATAATTATGAAAATAATAGTAATATATGCAAATGTATAAATGAATGATACACAGTGATACTGCTCACAACCCAATGACCAAGGCTCAGCCCATTCCTGGCAGATGATCCCGGAGCAGGGAGAGTCTGGAAACCACAATCCTGGAACAGAGATGAAAGCCTGAGTGTCCGAGAGACCGAGACAGCCCTGAGAGAGGGGTGACCTAGAGGGAGACAACCCAAAGCAAGAGAGAGGACTTTTGGACAGAGCCTCACCTCTGTCCAGGGCATGTCATGCATGGGATGGAACAGACCATTGGCCAGTTTGGTCTCAATCCTAAACCTGAGGTCAGATCCTGGGCTGGTCACTGGGGCTGTGCTCCCTCCCAGCTCCTCCTGCCCCTGCAGACACGGGCACAGCAGAGAAGCTGGAAAGTCCTTGAGTGTCCTGGCAGCAGCTCTGCCCATCGGTGTGTGATCAGCTTCTCCTCAGCACAAATCCAAAATATAGCTTCACGCTAGCTACTCCGAAGAAAGTTAACCCTGTCCCAGCTGAAACCAGAACATCTTTAAAGGTCATCTAGTCCACCCCCTTCCCATTCTGAAGGAGATGTGTAAAATAGCCTAGGTCCGTGCTCACAGGAGTGCCTGTGATGGCAATCTCAGATGGTGAAGCCTCTAAGGTTAGGAGAGAGGTACCCACCTGAGATATGTTTGCTGTAGGCAATGACTGAGGAGTGAGGATAATCCTGCCCTGCAGAGGAGGTCATCTTAAAAAAAGAACCAACCTATCTCAGCTGGCTCTGCATGTACAGGTGAGACCTCACTGCTGCTGTTCTCTGCTTCCCCTGGCGTAACTTGTGCTGACATTTCTTTCATCCCAAGATTTTACTTTTTTTTTTGGCTATTTCTTCCTTTTTGTCACTAGATGACAGCAGAGGTCTCAGAACATCACACCTAACACTGCTCTGAACCCAGGGCGAGTGCTGCTTTTGTATCGGGTAGTTCATGGCTGGGACAGCCTGCTGAGTGTCCCAAATCATCCTGACAACTTTTATCAACTCTTTATCTACTTATTTACCTAGCAGATTATGTACAAATGCACTATTTAAGTCAAAACTGCCACCTTTTGTGTGGAACTACCTGCCTCATCACCTCTGTCACCCCCGTCCTATTTTTAAGAATTTCTCTCACACCTACTCAGTTGTTTTATGTGATAAATTTATGTGATTTTTGTGATAATTGTGAATTGACCCCTAAATACGAGCATAAATACTTTAGACAGGATGGATGGATGGATGGATGGATGGATGGATGGATGGATTTTCATACGTGCTGTAATTACTTCTTCTCAGTGGAATATAGAGCAGATAATTGGGAGAGTTAGATAAGGGGTGGAATGGGGGATTTTAAAAAAAGAAATATTTCATTATGAATTATTCTGTTATTAGGAATGCCTTTACCAGGTGCAGGTAACAAGGAAGAAAAGGCCAGGGTTTCTGAAACAGGAGTCAATCACGGGGTGATGTCTGTGCCTGGGATGCTGTGAAGGGGGCTCGTTCAGGCCGTGGTCTGATGAAGAGCTCTGTGTGAGTGCACAGACCTTGTCTGATGATTAACTGAACCAGGTCTCCAGTCTGTACAAAGGTGTTCTGCAGGGAGGATATGATCTATGCTCTTAGGAGAGCCCAGGACACTTTAGGAGACATTCTGTGTGATTTATTCATAGTTTCATAGGAGATTCTGGGACAATATTTCACAAGGCGGATTTTCATCACAAAATTCTCAAACCTAAATCCCCAACAGCAATATTCAGTCCCTGCAGCTCTTGGGCATGGTCCAAGATTTTGTCCTTGTCAAAACCAGAGCAGAGGAGATACTGAGACTGTTTGAATCTTTCAGATGTTGCAAAGCTAGAAAATGTATTTCAGGCTTCTTGTCAGAGAGTGTAAGAGGCTTCCACATTGTTTCCTATAGAGGTTGTGGTTGCCTTTGTTTTCGCTGCAGTATAGTTTTTACTCTCAAGGGCAGTGATAACTTACAGATATTGGTAGCCCTTCATGATCAGTCCTTGGCCCTCTGCTCCTTTTGACTTGAACCATGCAGGATCACAGCCCTGAAGAGCTGTTGTCATGTGTTGTGATGGAAAACTAAAGCAGTCAGCATTTTCATTGCTGATCACTCAGTCTCCAGCCCACAGCTGGATGAAGGAGAAAAGATGAAATTGTTTCTGCAGTGTCATGCTCTAGTTGTTTCTGGTGGTGGAGATGGAGGTTTCTGGGGAATAATGCCTCCCAGTTCATTGTAGCCATCTAGATATTAGGCAGTCAAGCTAAGCTGTCAGGATCCCCATATGACAAAATAGCCAGGTAGGTAAGTCCCCAAAATGGTTCTGCCCTTCGAAGGTGAATATCTAAAATAGGCGTTAGGAGGCGTCAAGAGAAGCTTGTGTGTCTCAGGTGGCCATGAAGGGAAAGCTTAGACGAGTAACTTAGGCTAAATCCTGACACTAGGGTGAGATGAATCCCATCCCTGGGAAGGAATAGCTCAGAGATTGTTTGCTGTGTGTCCTGAGCACCCAGCGTGCACCCACCTGAATCCCATGGAGCAGGTCAGGGTAGGAGAGAGGAGGAGATGGATTGGATGGGATGGGACAGGATGGGATGGGGTGTGATAGGATGGGATGGGATGACATGGGATAGGAAGGGATGGGGTGGGATGGGATAGACAGACTGAAAAAGATACTTAAGCTCCTGCAGCTATAGGTAGGCAGAATATTCATAAACAAGCATAGAGGTACCTCATTCCCACTGAAGTCACTGATTATGCTTTTTCCCTGATGTGACATGCTTCATCCTCAGGCTTGGAAGCTGCCCTGTCCCTAGGAGACGTGGCTTGAGTGGTGGCTGATGGATCGTGGGGAGAGCCTGGCTGTGTTTGGGAGCTGACCCATCACCAGCAGAAGACCTTGAATGTCGCTCGACATGTCCCAGAGCATGAAGCAGTTCCTACATGAACCAGCTAGGACCTGTCCATCTGTTTCATGTCCTGTTTTAGAAACTGTGAATCAAGGTAAAATCCAGCCTGGAGGTGACACATATCTAGTTCATCCTGGCCATGTCCGCAGCTGTCAGAGCAGTGAAGGGAGGGGAGAAGGGTGATGCTTGCAGATGAATCAGAGCTGAAAGGAGACATTTAGAGACACTGGTACAGCCTGAATGTTATAGATTGGCTACTGCTGACCTACAACATTCACCTTGAGGTTCAAAGGATGGCTTCTAAGCCTTGTTAATGCAGTTTTGGGAGTAAAAGGGGTCCCGAGAAGCCCCCACATCCCATATCTTGGGTGAACCAGCCTGCAGTTAGGCAGCTACGTGTCTGTGGTACCAATCGAGCTTTTAAATCTGGAAGCATCTGCCCCAGCAGTGATTTGATTTTATGCAATATGTCTCATGCTACCGTATTGCTAAGCATGTCACTAAATCCTTGCACATCAAAGGAACAAAGTAAATCAAGCAAAACTGCATAAGCTACAGTACAATTTGGTCTTGGCAAAAGGTGCTTAGGCAGCCCTGGAGGCTGCAGTCCTCTGGCTAGCAGCAGAACTCACACAAGCCCAGAAGCAGTGCAGTTTTTCCTGTACCACCAGGCAAAAGGCTTGCAGATAAGGTTGGATTAGGAATTTGCCTGGAGTGAAGTGGTCCAGAGACCTGGTACTGAGTCTGATCATAGTTTTCCAGGTGGATTGAAGCGTTATACTTAACCATTTTGTGCTCTCACTTCCTGGTCCTTAATTTTTTCCCCTATCTTCCATGGGGGAGATGAGGATTAATTAGATAAGGCTGTTTAGTGGAGACTAAAAATCTTTGCAACTGTTAAAGACTCAGGTTTGCCCTTTACCAGGCCATCTTGCTTGAGTTTCTGGAAGTCAGTAAGGCAGGGCAGAATTTGGCCATGATATTACTGTTAATATTCACTGTTTGTACTCCTGATCATATAGGGGCTGATGCCTTTTGCTGCTTTGTGGCTGTTGGTAGGAAAAGAAAATGATGCTTCAGAAATTATCAGCTAGCTCCCTCCCTGGGGCCACATTCCAACAGGAGAGCTGTTGTTCACCGAGAAGTCCTTGGGACAGGTTATTTAGTTGGGTCTGATGGGTGGCAAGTGTGGACAGACTGTGTGAAGGGTAGAGGCCACCATGGGCCACAGTGGAGAGGATGCTGTGGTGGCTGTGGTGAAGATACAGTGTAGAAAGTGGTGTGAGTGGATGATAGGATGGACATCTCACCACTCTCTCCAGTGATGATGGAGGAAGCCCAAGGGGCTGGCTTAGATTAGATGCCCAGTTCTAGATGGTTTCATTAAGTCAACGAAGGTCTAAGCCTCATTGCGTTTTATAGGTGGAAGCATTTAGTGCGATGCAGAAGCTGCAGAGTACCTGGGTCAGCTAAAAGGGGGCTGATAGGTCTGACACAGAATCTATGGGACACTTGTGCACTCCTGGATGAGCAACTGTAGGCCAGGTAGGACACCAGAGCATCTCAAATGCATTGAACACCTTCACATGGGCAGCTAAATAGAGCTGCTAGTTAATACATCCCATGGAGACTGGGGAGCAATCCAGCCTGTATGGAAGCAGACACCTACATCTGCATGGCTCAGTTGTCTCCCAGCTCCATAAGTGCCCTGACTAGCTCTCCATGTACTTCAGCAGGAATTTGTACATGTGGCTAATGTACATACCTGCACGTAGACACCCATGTGCAGAGCTGAAACCAGACTCTTGAGTTCTTTCTAGTTCGGATGCTCCAACACCAGTGCTGAGGTCCTTCACAGAAGAAAAGAGAGATCCACTCTGGAAGTTGACTATATTTCCTTTAGCAAAAAGAGGCAGGAGCAGGCTTCTCCGACGTTTGTTCTTCCCCCCAGGTAGGTTCCCATGTAGGACTTTCCAGGTCAGGAGGGATAGAGAATTCCCAGTCCTTCCTGCCCAGAACCCTTTGTAGTGTAATTCCCTAGATTTCTTCTCTTCCTCCCTGAAATCCTCTCCATCACAAATCTAACAGAGAAATGCAAAGCCTCCATTCCAGATATCCCAAGACCTCTTGTCCCATACCAACTCTCTACTCTTCTTTTTGCCGCTGATGATGATGGCCGTCCCACAATAAATGGACTGCAGTCACCGATGCCATTTAACGTGGTAAAGTCAAATGGAGTTACAGTGACTTTTGATCACGTCTGGGCTAGAACATGTTGACATTTATAGACCACTGTCCCCACACAAAACATCACACAAGGAACAAATGCAACATGTCTCCCAGGGATCTTTTTCTCTAGAGAATCCAGATGCTTTCCAGGTGCCTGGTAATGGCAGAAAATAGTCTGCTATTAAAATTCAAAAGCAAATAAAATAGCCCTTCCCTGCAGGCTCGCTTTCTATGAGGCATTTCTGATGAGAATCCAGAGTCTCTGCAGAGTCCTGGCATACGAAATCCAAATTATATAGCTAGCATTGCCCCTTTAGAAGTGTCTGTGTGAAGCACAAAATCCCTTTGCAATTCCCCTCTGGTGATGAGAGGCAGCTCCTTGTGTTCAGACCGCTCCTCTCAGCATGCCTTGGGCTGAAGGCCTGCAAGGCTTGTAGCCCAAGAGCTGCCTCCCCTTCCCGAGGTCCTCCCAGCTCAGGGGAGAGCCTGTGTCCTACACCCTTCAGAGCACAGTGGAGGGTCCACGTGCAGAACCACCCTCTTGCTTTCTCCAGCCCCCTGGAAACACCCTGGGGCTGCATTTATCTATCTGTCCCCAGCCCTGGAGCCTTCCCCACTGAGATCTGAAAGGGCACGTCTACAACTGAACATTTTTGGGCTATTTTGGCGTGGGGATAGGTTAAAAATGAGTCATGGTCATTTTCATGAATTACTCACGCAGCGGAGTTTTTCCACACAGTGAGCCATTATGAACCCATAGGTGGAGAAGATAATTACGAGTGGTGTAAAGCTGTGCCTAATTTCCCACTCCATAAAGGGGAGACAATAACTCCCTTTCCTCATGGAGGTGTGTGACGATTTAATCACAAGGGGAGCTCTGTATTTATAGATTTTAAAGACACCACTATGATTATGTAGTCCCACCTTCTGCATAACAAAGCACAAAGAACATCAGCGCCATTAATGTCGGTGTCGAGTTCGTAGTTTTTTCTTGAGTTTGTAGCACATCTCTTAGAAGGATATTCATGTGACAAATCTGAATATATGTGTGTCAAGTTATGAACCCCATTTTCAATGTTGACTTACACACAGCATTGTAATTTCCATTGATAAATTCAGTTTGGAACTAAAATATTTGTGTGATCTGTTGATTTTATGCTTATACCCTGCTCACTGCAAGGTCGGACTCATGTCACCCAGTCAGTGACCTGAGCAAAGAACAAGTCTGCCACATCCCTGAGAGATCATCACAGAGAAATTGTGGATATAACCATGGATGGCCCTGGCACCATCTGAATAATATGACAGAAAATGTTCTTCCTGGGACTCTGAATTGCATCAGGAACTATTACTCTTTGCAACGCCATGGGTCTATGGGTTTGGTCCATCTTAATTCATCATTACCTTGTACCAAATTAAAAAAGGCAAAGGCTTTACTTTTTATCGTTCACAAGAAAGTGAAGGTAATATTTATGTGACGACCTTATGCATGAGACTGGGATCTCTTTGTAGGAATGTATATGGATGGGCTAATATAAAATTTATAGGAAAGGTGCACCCACCTGGCTGTGAGTCCAGTTTAACAGACCACAAGAATACACTTGGTGAAAGAGCTGTCTCTCGAATTAAAATGATTTCCATATGGTGAAGAACCTGGTTATTTTGAGAAATCAGTTTAACCTGCCGTGTTTCAAAGGAGGTTCAGTTGCTTGACGATGTGATGGCCAGTACTGGGTTGTCCCCGGTCACTCTTGCAAAAGCTTTGCCTAACAAGAACTTAGTAGCCCAAAGTTATTTTTCTTATTCTGTTGGATGTGAGATCACCATCATAAATTTGAGAATGCTTTGCTCCCCTACTCTACATGGGAGAAAGGGATTTGCATCCTGGTGGGACACATGGAGAAAATGAACCTGTGACTATCTGCCAGAGGATGTAGGGCTCTGAAGATAAGTTTATCCTGTGTCACGTGGAAGAAAGCTAATCTGAAGACACAGGTGCTGATTTCTAAAATGCCAACAAGGTCTGGCCCCGGGGGACAGCATCCTCTAAAGCTTTCAGTTATTTTGTGAAGATTGTAGATCTCTGGTGCTTTCTAAAAGTGACGTGGCACGGTCAAAAACTTCCCATGCTAAATGTTTTTTTCTTTTTTTGCTTGCTGATCATTGTGTCCTCTAAAGAGTGAAACTAGGAGCAGAGAGGCGCAGTGGGGTGGGAGTTGGGGGAAGGTGTGGAGGCTGAATACAGAGTGCTATGTCTAGAGGAAAGACTGAGATGAAAGAGCTGTGCTTGAGCATCCTCAGGGACCAGAGCCAGGAGGACCAGCTCGAATATAGACTAAAGGTGTTACGCGGGGATTTACGATCATTTTTTGCAGGATTTCATTTTTGCATCTACTTTTGGTGACCTTCCCGAAGTCACCAACACACACCAACTTGTGATTTAAAGACCCCAAGTTCTGGAGAAGCTGTTGTGTTCCTGGGAGGTCATTTCCCAGGAAACCCCAACAAAAATCACTCCGTGTTTCCATCTGAACTTTCTGGTTTGACTGCAGTGTCTAACCACCAGATGTCATTGCTCCTTTCTCCCAGGCATGAAAGCTGACTTGAACACAGTCAAACAGGGACACTCTGCTAACTCTCATCACAAAATAAACACACACTCAGTAGCTGTTTGTGGTCCCCAGCTATTTTCCGCCAGTAGTCAATTAGAGGACAATCTTACCTGCAGGATGTCCCAGGACTGATAACAGCAAGGTCTACACCTGAAGAAAAAGGATGTACTCTTTAGAGGACCAGGGTGTGGTAATAAGTGGAGTCATAAAACCAACAAGGTCACTGAAGCAAAGAGAGGTTTATGAGAAAGCTGGACATTTTTATGGAGAAAAATGGAATCAAGGGACATAGTGACAATTCAGAGAGGTGGGGCTGAGGCCCACAGAAACCAGAGGGGCAGAGAAGAGGGAAAATAGTTTTGTTTTTTTTTTCAGTAATTCCCTACCTCCTTTTTAATGCCCAGGAGAAAATGTTCCTTGTGGGAAAGTGTTTTATGCAACTTCACGGAAGAGCCTGAGATGGCCACAGCTTCGGCTCATAGATGTGGGCATGGCTGCTAGAAATCACAGAATGGTTTGGGTTGGAAAGGACCTTAGAGATCACTGAGTTCCAACCCCCTGCCATGGGCAGGGACACCTCCCACTAGCCCAGGTTGCCCAAAGCCTCATCCAGCCTGGCCTGGAACCCCTCCAGGGATGGGGCATCCACAGCTTCTCTGGGCACCCTGGGCCACTGCCTCACCCCCCGCACAGTAAATAATTTCTTTCTAATATCTAGTCTAAATGCCTCGCTCTGCTGCCCTGTCTCTTGGCCAAGAGCCTGGCACTGTTGCTGTACCTCTGGGCTGTGGGATGCTCACTTGCCCATTAAAAAGTCATCTTTTTGCTTTTCTCTTTACTCATTAGCATCCTTAAGTGACCCAGGCTTCCTCCCTCAACTGTAGCCCCCTCCCATACTTTTCTCCTGGACCACACACGGCACCAATTTGAAAGAAATGTTGACAATCAAGAGCTATGCTTTTAGCTTTTCGTAAGAATCTAGAACGTTTGACCCATTTTCCTCCCACTTGGCTACTTCTCTCCTTTTAATAAATCAAATAACACTGGAGGAGCACTGCACTTCGTCCTGTCGGGACTGTTATATTTAATCTCCCGGGTGGGTGGAGGTGGGTGTGTGTGGAGGGGAATGGCTCAGAAGCCTGCAGACATGAGAGATGACTCTCTTAAGCTCTTGTGATTTTACGGAAAGTTGCCAGATAGGACTTTAATTAGGGCCTATCAAAACCAATCAGGAAAATCAAAAGGTTTGTCAAGTTGTTAGCTGCCGCTAAGCTTTTTAGAGTTTGTAGATTTTTTTTTTTTTTGCGTTATGCACAAGTTTATTCATCCTGACGATTTTACAGCTGTGCTCCCTTGCTTACAGCACATCTCTCTGCATGAGAAACCTCTTCTATCATCTTTGCCGCTTGCTCAATTGGTAATTTTCCTGCTGGGATGGGCAGGAGCACTTAGGCGTTGCGAGGGTGGAGATTAGATTTTCACTTTGCACTTTTTCTTCTGGTGCTAAGAACATTTTGCTTGTGTGCTGGTAACTCCATTATTTCTGTTTCGTCTGCGAAGTAAGTTTGGAAGTCAACAGTTCTCGGTATTCACTTAGTGATATAAAACACAAACACGATAAATAATCATTATATATAGGCTATTAGGGAAAAAAGGGGAAACCAGAACAATTCTAAAAGGAAAATTCAAATGTTTTCTTTAGCAGTTTTCAGTGGAAAAGTTTTTTCCCCTAATTTTTAATTCCACAATGTGTTTCACATTATCTGTGGAATTCTCTGCTCTGTGTGTTGGGTTTTTAGGGATTTCAGTCAATAGGGAGTGATTCAAATATTGAAAGTCAGGATCATCTTGAAGTGTTTTGCTGGATCAGAGCTTTCATTATCAAGATACTGGTCACACCAGCTCTGACATCCGGGAATATTTCTTGTTCTGAAAACATAATTTAAAATAAAATTGTTAACTTTCGTGTCTAATACAGCTGCTGAAGGAAAATATATGACAACTGGAAGCTGTAAAAACAGAGTAGGATCCCTGAACACATCTGGAAGCACTTTAATTACTGCACGTTCAACTTTGAGCTACTTGGTTCCTATGTAAACATAAGACTAGTAATTAAAGTACAAGATTTAGCTTGTGTGGATTGCCATCGTTTAACTACTGATATGGGGAAGGGAGGGGAAGGAGAAGGGGTAATTCTACATTTGTAGATTTTAAGATGTGACTGGATGTATAACAGACTGGTTAATGCCCCTCCATTACTCCTCTTTTGAGCCCAAAAACCTGGTCAACTAAAGCATCTTTTCCTGAAAGGCACTTAATCCTGGCAGGAGAACATCAAGTGATGATGTTACTCCTTGGGGAGTGGAGACAATACTTATTTAATGACTTTTAAGAAAGCATAAAGATAATGAAAAGCTTTTCAAGTCCTTTTTTGAAGCAGCCTAAGGAGCTATGACATTTTAATTTGATCTGCAATAAACCAGTTACAAAGAGCCGTGGTTTTATGTGTAATTAATTATATATTTAAGATGTGTTAATAAAAAAATAATGGAGGTCTAAAGGATATACAGTCAAAAATCAGTCGACTTGGTCAATTATTCTGAGGAATTGCTTGAAATAAGCTGACTTGCCATGAACCCTTGCGCAGTTGGCTCAAGATGATAAATTAACTGTGCTGTAAGAGTAAAACTGCTTTAAATATTTTTCTGTGGCATTAAGGAAGCTGCATGAGGTATAATATTTTATTTTGTACAGTATTAGGGAGTGCCTCATCTGCTGGCCACCATTTCGGTTCAGCGAGTCCTTTCTGTCTACCGGTGGCTGGGTGGTCTATGTGAAGACAGCCCCAGACCTCTCCACAGTGCGTCTTCAGCCCTCGGCAGACCACTACTGGGCAGCGTGAGACCAGTGCCAAACTGGAGATGATGTTACTGCAGAGCATTGCCTAGCTCGGCTTGAAATCCTGCACGCTTTGGCTCTTCTGGATTTGCTTCTGCGCTCAAAGGATATCTCTATGCTCTGCTGGTGGAAGCTCCATGAGATGCCTTCAACTGGTTCACCAGGATACTCATGATCTAGCTTGGCTGAAGAGAGCTCTGTGGGTGTTTAAGACTGGATCTATCCTTCCTCTAAATATTTCTTCTCTGCTCGCTGTGGAAGATGCCCAATTAGATAACTACGACCACCTGTCTGATATTTTTTGATGGTTAAAATTACAAGAGCAAAGTCATGTTCCTTATGGCCGATGTCACCTAAATATATACGCCCTATGGGTGCACCCCAGCACAGCTAGTCCATCTAAGGCTAAAACCAAGGCAAACTCAGGGTGAGCAAAGCCAAATGGGCATTCCAGGCATAAAAGCAGTGAGATTTTTATGAGCCGGATTGTCCTTGGAAAGCCAGGACTGAACAAACCAAGAAGCCTGGACTGATGTCCCAGTGCTGCCTGGTAGAGATGCAAAAACCTGTAAAAAGCCTGATTTCTGCAGTTTCTCTTCTGCCTGCCTTTTTTTTTTTCCCTTCTGGAGTTTAAGAAAACTTGAAAATTTGTGGAAATGCAGAAAAAACAATCTACGTGACGCATAACCTTCAGAATAAAAGCTGGGAATTTTTAGAGTAACTATTATGATATTACTGCTACTGCACTTCTACCTTTTACTAATAAATATTCCCAATGATGTCAGTGTAGATCAAAATGTATAATATTAATAGCACTGATTTCCACAGGTTTTAGAGTTTACTACTGGTACTTCACAGTGCTTTGTTAACTACTTTATAGTGAATATATATAATGATGCCTTTTTTTCCCAAGCTTTCCTCTTGAATGATGAAGATTTTCTTCTCCATTTGCATGACAATATGAGAGGATGTAACCTTTCTTTCTTTGCAAGTCAAAGATATTGATGCTTTTTATTTTCAAATTTGTAATTTCCCTACCTATTTTATCAGTATTTATGAAGATAAAACATATACAAGCACTTTAGTGTGCAGCACTATTGTATGCCTGGGGTGTATTTGTCATTATTGGAAAGTAAAGAATTGAACTGAATAGCTCCGTCAAAATTTTTATGTGATATATAATGATAAAGGATATATTGTTCCTTAGAAAAGAAATTAATAAAGATCAGTTTGAATAAGGTAAGTATCACTGCAGATTTATCTATTTGAGTTTTCAAGGGAATGTTTAAAAAATGAATGAATGGATGGATATTTGGAATCTAAATTTTTGCTCAAATTTCCTGCTTGTCGTGGGTTAAGCAGAGGAGAGTTAATTTTTTTTCCTTTTCCCTTCTCTTCATAAATATCTCAACCCACGAGTCCTCTTTGCCATTTACCTCTTGAATTCTCTCCCCTGTCATTGGGTGGGGGCAGGGACTGTGTGAGCGGGTGTGTGTGGTTTGGTTCCCAGCCAAGGGCCAGCCCACCACACTGCTGTAATCATGAGCTAAAAAAACCTGAGCAGTGATTTGCCACAAGGTGATGGAAAGCATGAGGACCCAAGTGTAGGTTACAGCAAGGAGAAGAGGAGGCGTTAGAGAAAGGACTAAAGTACAAACAGCAGCGAGCTGCAAAAGGAGCTAACAGGGAGGGTGGGAGGACTAGAAGGACTTGGTCCCCATTTCTGCAGGCTTGTTGCAGAAGACACAAACAACGGGAGACATTTGCTGATGTTCATGGGTAGATCTTCCTCTGCAGCCGCTAAAACTTTACCTTTCCAAGCATAATCTCATGCTACAGGGTTTCTCAAAGGAAACACACAGGACTGCTGAAGAGTACCAGCCTCTCCCACTGGTGCCAGATCCACCTGAGCATCAGTGTTACCGGCAAAGAGTTTTCATATTGCAATATCTCATTGCGTATCTCATCGGCTGGAGAGCAGAGAAGTTTTTGTAGCTCCTCTCATGTGTGTCTCGAGGACATCTTTCTGGCTGGCGTGGTACAATATTGTTGCAAAAGTGTGAGATTGGAAAGTGATGCACTCAGAGAAAACAATCCTAATTGTACACATACAGCGGTAGGCTCTGAGCTGACTGTCACCTCTCAGGGCTGAAATGGTAATAAAAATTTCTAGAGAAAACATCACCTCTGTCAAAATAAAAAAAAAAGCAAATTGAATCTTAGGAACTGTTAGGAAAACGATACGGATCAAAGCAGAAGATGCCATCGTGCTGTTGTGCAAAACCCTCTCAAATACCGTGTGCAGTTCTGTTTCCCTCGTCTCAAAACCCATTTACTGGAAGTGGAAAAGGCAGAAAAGAGAGCAGCGAGGATAATGAAAGATCTGGCATGGTTGCTGTACGAACAACTGAGAAGGAGACAGGAGTCCATAAAACCGTGAGTGAGAAGGAGAAGTTAAACAGGGAATAGGTAGTTGTGGGTTCCAGTGCAAAAATTGTTACATTGGAATAATGGGAATATTTTACTGTTTAAAATGAAATGAAAAGGAGCCAGGTTCCCAACACATACGAGACTTTATCTGTTCCCTGCTAAGGCATTTCTTCTGTGAACATTGGAATTCTGTGAAAAATTCTTATGTGTTTGGACCTGGTGGACTGGAAGGTCACTGGGCAAGGGTGTCTGGAACTGGGGCTTCAGATGAGAAATTTTATGTATTAGTTCACAGGCTGTGGCAAAAATCTGTCTCTGGATACCTTATACCCACAGCACCAAGGGGACTGACATCTCTCTCCTGTAATAGAGAGGTTGCAGTTCCCATGTCTGTTATAGGATCTGAAGTGGAGAATAAACCAAGAAAGCAACTATTGATAGTAGATATACTCCTGAGAGTATATGGTGAGGCTGTACTTGAAACTGATCCAGGGAACAGTATAATACATGCATGTTTGATCAAAAAGAATTATCCGGTTTCAAAACCAACGTGGAATACTTTTACAGAAGCTGCAGCAGAGGGTGAGACATCACTAGAAGCCATCCCAGTTGTGATTCTGCACTGGCCAGGGAATCCCACATCTAGCCGATATTTCCAGTTCCAGCTGAAGTGTTGTGGCAATTCATGGCAAGCTCTCTGAAGACAATCACGTTGGCTTCATAGGGGCTGTATTCTTTGGAATGCTTCAGAAAAACACAGGAAGGCTAAGTGGGTGTACCTAGAAAAGCCTAGAGAAGAGCCTGAAATGAACTATTCAGGCCAAAAAATGCAAAGTGGACATAGATAAAATCTTGAAATGTGTGAAATTTGCTGAAAACTGCAGTGCAGATAACTTGTGCTGATAAATCGGGACTTCTGGAAGCTGTGGTCCACACGTGCACGATACAACAGCGACTATTAGTTTTGGCTTATTCACTCTGCCCTAGCATTGCTTTAGTGGAAAATCTACCACCAAACCCATCACACTCACGTTAGTCTGATATTTGCCAGAAGTAGGATCCCAGCAATAACTACAAGCGATAGCAACCTGCCGGTTCGGCGGAGAAAACTTCAAATAATTTGTAGTTGCTCACAGATTTGAGTTCCTCTCCATCCAAAACCATGCAGAAAACCTAGTGAAGGATGTCTGCAAAGGCAAACGTCTGCACTGTGGACCCCAAAATCTGCTGAAAAGGATCCAGGGGTTCAAGACCCTGGAAAACGTTGGTACTGCGGAGGCTCTGATGGTTGCAGAAGATTAGGGAGATACAAACACCTGAGTAAGATTTGTGGAAGAATCAGAGTGCACTTGCAAGCTACTCTGAGTAAGAGGAATAGGGTTATGAAACCTGTAGAAATAGTGTTGAAAGTAGAGGAAAAAAAAATAGAACGGTGCAGAACTGTAAAGGAATGAGCAGAGGGACAGAGATGGATGGGCCTCTTAGAAGAGCAGCCAGCACACGCAGTGCTTCTGGGAGCTCCTGAGAGACTTATTGAGTGCTGCTAAAACAGTTAAAGTGGAGCCGAATGTGGTGGTGTTTTTTTTAAGTGCTGTAATACAAAGTGAAATGTGAGCTAATTTGCTGCTGAAAAACAGGGATTTGTCTTATGAGGATATTGACTATTTCCGGAACAAGAAACAAGGTGATACTGGCCAGAGATGCCCAAAAAGCAGCTGGAAGGCTTCTGGAGTCAGGTAAATGTAATTGAAAATTTAACTGTAATTTGACTTTTCTACTGCAGGCTCGGCATCAGACTGCCTTCCTGATGGGACCCTTAGTCGGTGCCTTGGTTCTTCCTCCATCAAAACTGGTGCCCAAAACTGTCCCTTTGAGCATCCCAGGCTGGTGACAGAGCAGGACATGGCCCCTGGCTTCCTGTCTTCTCCTGCAAGTCATGTAACCCAACTTTCGGTGTCTTGAGTTGAAGTATTACCAGTTGTTTTGGTTTACATTTACCATCAAAGGACAGAAATACGCTGCTCCGGTGGTGTCCCCTTGCTCATCTTGCTGCCGTGGCTTGATGCTGAGCTGCATGTGGACAGGAAGATTTCCAAAGAATTTGTGCTGGAGCCAGACATAACATGGTGGAATGAGCATCAGTATGACAAGATCATACCGACTGAGCACAAATTATGAATTCTTAAAATAGGTCAATGTCTTCTTCAGTGGGAGAAGTCCTCTTCAGGTCATCTGGGTAAGCTCAACCTGTCTGAGATCCACCATCTGTGGATCTTTGCTTATCTACAGCCGGAGGTGGTAAGATGCTCAGATGTTATTCACCTCCTTATTATTCACTTCTTGGCAATGTGCATGTGCTCTTCAGCTGTAAAAAACACACGCGTCACTCAAGGAAGAAGCTCAGGTATCCTAATCTGTGCATCTTCCTACCCCAAATTACTGTCGGGCTGTTTAGCACACTCTATGTGTCATTAGATATGCATTGATTATCCGGCTTTAGCATAATCAATATTCAGTCCATCAATGTGCAAATGCTACTCTGGGAAATAAATATCCATAAATCATTTTGCTGAAACTCCCAAACAAAATAAGAGCAGATGATGCTACTGAACTGTACAACTGATTGGAAGAGCTTCTGAAATAGCTTCTTGATTGAGGATATATGTCTCATTCATCTTTCAAACAGAACAGCATGAACTGAGCAGGGAAGGATAATGGAGACCCTTGGCCCTGCCCTTAGGACAAGGGTTGCAGCACTTGGGCCCAATTAAACAAATCACTTATGTGGAGGCGTCATTTTCTGGAGGTGCTTAAAATACCCCAGGCTATGTTCACTGAAGGGTGCAACTGCCCTTCAGGCAACTGGATGCAAAAATGGAAGTTCTCCTCCTGTCCTGCCTGGCTGTTTCTCCAGGTGGCCATCACAACCTTATTTTTTGCTACGTAATTCTCCTCTAACATCTGTCTCTGGCCTAAAGCTCCCCAGCATTAACAGTAGTGAGCACGAGCTCAGGTTGAGTGAAGATGTGAACACGTAGAATGGTTTGGGTTGGAAAGCACCATGAAGATTATCTCGTTCCAACCCCCCTGCCATGGGCAGGGACACCTCCCACTAGCCCAGGTTGCCCAAAGCCTCATCCAGCCTGGCCTTGAACCCCTCCAGGGATGGGGCATCCACAGCTGCTCTGGGCAACCTGGGCCACTGCCTCACCACCCGCACAGGAAAACATTTCCTCCTGTGCTGAGGACCCCAGAGCTGGGTGCAGCACCCCAGGGGGGTCTCAGCAGAGCGGAGCAGAGGGGGACAATCCCCTCCCTCGCCCTGCTGCTCACACTGCTGGGGATGCCCCCAGGACACGGGGGGTTTCTGGGCTGCCAGCGCACATTGCCGGCTCGTGTTGAGCTTCTCATCACCCAACACCCCCAAGTCTTTCTCAGGGCTGTTCACCTAAAAGAAAGAGAGAGACTCACATTTGGTTCCTCTTCCAGTGAGTTTTGCATTTGGATTCATGGCTGTCCTCATCCATTTTCCCAGCAGTAGTGGTTCTCAGTGCCTCTCACAGAGGAGACATGGGGACATTGTGTCATCTGGCTTGAGCAAAAATGTGGATCACTGTAGCACTGCACTGAGGGAGCTCCTGAGGAGACAAGGAGCCCAGAGCATGGGCTCTGCTTCAGCCAACAGCGTTGCCTTTACAGCAGAGACCACAACCACGTCATCCCTTGGAGGTGATTCTGGATTCCTGGTAGCTCCTGCCTTTCTGTGTTTCAGCTAATGTAGGCATTCTTTGCCAGGTGAAGTTGGGAGAAGAGAGATTACCTCCAGCTGCAAATCATCAAAAACCCCAGGTGTCTAAAAGAGCCACCGAGGCACCTGGATTTGGACTGAGGCAGAGCAGAAGCTGGATCCGCAGCTTGGATGGATGCTCCCACCGCTGTGTCACAGCTATAAGAGGAACACAACATCCTCCCCGGCTGTAAATACAAGCAGGGCTTGGCGGCTGTCGTGGGAATGTTTAATTCTCTGGTGTAGATAAAGCCTTGGAGGTGTTTGGTGTTTCCACGCTCCCTTCTCATCCTCTTATAAGGCCAGGAGCATTTCTGAACCACTTGGTCATCTCATAAGTGCACAACACTCTCCTTTGGCTGTAACCTCCAGTGGAGACACTGCCAACAGCTCACAGGAGTCTTGGCAAACCAGAAGACTTGCCTTTCATTCCCGTTTACACCAGTGAGTCATGTTATCTTTGGCTGGCTGGATCACTTTGATGTTCCTCCATTTCCTCCGGTCCTTGAACTCTGTAGCCCAAACGTGGTGTATACATGAAATTATTAACTGCTGTGGTTGCTTGTCCTTAACATGAATCCAGACATAAACACTTTACAAATTAGTACAGAGCAAACAAAGCCAGATTAGAAGAATAGCTGAAGCTTTTCCTCTCTTTTTTTTTTTTTTTTTGAAGTGTGGTTTAGCAAAATCAATTCTAATCTCCTTTTAAAACATGATGCCGATAGCAAAGTCCTTCTGAACTTTAATGAGCATTTCCCAAATATGACTGGGAAAACTCCTGCTATTTTCACTTGAATAGGAAGTTTGGCAGAAGGCTTTTGTGAAAATAGATGAAATATTCTGATCATAAACAGCAAGGGATAAAATAGGGATCTTCTAAAAGGGACTGAAAACTGACTGCTCTGCAGTGCAGCCAAGAGGCTAATGTTTGATGAAGGTTGCCTGCTGTGAAAGTCTGTTGGGCTATGATTTCTTAAATCATAGTGGTTTGCTTGATTTTCTTTTGAGGGGAGAGAAGGAAATGCGTAAAATGAATGTCGGCAGACCCCTAGTCTCTACCAGCAGAATGGGTTGTAAAGTGCATCTTTGCTGTTCTCCATCTTCCCTCTGGAAATGGAGGATATTCTTCTCCCTTTATTGGGTTGCTGGAAAGCCAGTTTATTTTCCAATTCATCAATGGATTTTTTTTCCCCTTTCCTTTTATTTTCATTGCAAAACCATAACATTGTCTCTTTGAGTCACTGTGGGGAAAATCCAAGCAACCCACGGGCATTTGTATGTATAGACGTGTTTGCTATCCTGCAGGGCTCTGCTTGTTACCACCACAAAGCACTTGACCCAACACCATTTCCTTCTCAGAATGTCCTCTTACGATATTTCAGTCCCAAACGTGGCTCTGAATTTGCTGATGCCATCAATTCCAGTTACAAATTGGGCCACACTTCCAGTTCATTGTCCCTTTGTGAGCCCCTAAAGAACCCAGGAGCTTCTGGACAGTGCGATGTGTCCGGTAGATAAATTTAAGTGTGATGGAGGCAATGAGCTTGAATGGAAAGGAAGAAAGCAGAACCAGACAGAAATGCTGGATCAAATCATGTAGGTGATGAGGATTTACGTCCATGGAGGATCTGACCCCTTGTGTGCCCAGCTCAACCCAGGCAGAGGAGCGTCTGGTTCTACGCCAGAGTCAAGACATCATTTGGGGTCCTTGGGTGTTTCTCCGCTGATTTCTGTGGGTTTTAGATCATCATGGGATTAAAATCACATCCTCTCCACTTCTGATGCAGCTCACCCGTGGTCTCCTAACGTGCTCCTTGGGGAAGATATCTTCACTCTCTTGGAACCAGGTGGTCTTCAAGGTCCCCTCCAACACAAACCATTCTATGATTCTATGATTCTATGATTTTCACTCATGTCCCTTCCAGCTTTCTGCCCTCATCCTCTTCCCCAGGCTGGGAATGTCAGCATGTAGGGGAAGAGAAGCTTGGGGCACTTCAGCCTACCATAGAGTTGGCTGAAATTTGTCCAGAAAGAATGTCCATGGACATTTCTCACTCAAGCCACAATTAGCGAAACAATCAAAAAAAAACCCCAACTCTGCAGACATCTAATGTTTTACCACTTTTTCACCAGTTGTGAAGCCACTTACACTTTGGGAATTCTCATCAGAAATTCCAAATGCTATGAAAAATGGCCAAAAAAAAAAAAAAGTACCTGTGACTTTTGAGGGATGTTCTCCTACCTCTTGTTGTCTTGAGCTCTTTGCTCCCTTCCCTCTCAAGGGGAGATCTCAGCCCCAGCTCAGCACCATCATAAGGACCCTGACGTGCACGGAGAGCCACACTCAGGAACGGGTCATAAAGGCAAAGAGAGGGACTGCAAATTGGTCTGGTTGCAGTCCAACCCCTCCCTTGCAAAAGCCTCGTTTCTACTGATTTCGTGATTTTGTAAATCTTGTGGTTTGCTGGGTGTGCAGGCGCTGTAGGACGGGGGTTGATGAAGACCTGCAGACCCCATCTGACGTGGTCCTTGACCTTCTGCGAGACCTACTGCTGCATGCCCCATCCTCCTCCTCCTGGTCCCAGCCGGTTAGACAATAATACCCAGAACAACAGGATTTGAAACGCCACTGTAGTAACTGCAATGACATAATTGCCTTTGTTTATCATAAATTTCCTTTTAGCCAGTTTTATTAAAGCTCCTGGGCTTAGGTGCTGATAAATTAACATAAATTGCCATCTTATTAATTGCTCCCACTCTAATCTTCCTTCTGACGAGAAAGATTGGGGTGAAAATTCTCCACAGAAGTTGCATTTTCTGGCAGGTTGTTTTATTATTATTATTGTGTGGCTGGTGTGTTTTTTTTGTTTTGTTTTGTTTTTTTCTTCTGTCTAATTGTAATTAACTAACAGTTGGGAAAGTCAGCCTTGCTGTGTCACCTGCAATTGCTAGGGTCCAAGCTGCAGCTGTAATTTAGAGGACTGGAATAATCACATAATTACTCTGCAGTGATTACGGGAGACTTGCATGGTCAGTGGATAAGAGAGATTAAATGGCGGCGGGAAAAAAAGATGCAGACATATGTTGCTAGTTAAGTTAACCGCTTTATATTAATCCTGGCCCGCCCAGGGAAAGTGCCATACTTCTGCCAGAGGGCTGGATGCACAAAGTCCTTGCCCAGACTGCAGGGAACATAAAGCCCTGGTGCTCCAGTTCCAGGGAGTGGGGAGATTATTTTTAAAAGAGGAAAATGGGAAGATTAAGTCCTGGGGGTAATCTGCTTTTCTTTGCTCTGGCATTACTAAAGCAGCTTTCTATGCCTTTTCCTTGGGATGGTGATCCGAACCTGGAAGGCTCCGGCAGGAATTGAGGCACACCTGACTGGAACAAGGTCCGGTGCAGCATTTGGCCCAAGAGGGCTTCGAGGTGTCCTTGGGAGACACATCGTTTGATGACCAAATCATGATGCTCTTCTTTATTGTAACAAGATAGTTTAATTCTGTGCTGAATGCCTGACAAGGTGGGTTGGAGGGGCTTGAGTCAGGTGGGGTTTTCCCAAGTAATTTCCCATGAAAAGGAAAAAACGTGATTTTATGGCTTTTACCAATTCTCTGTCAAAATAAAGCCTGATTTTTTTTTTTTTTTTTTTTTTTCACGAAAGAGGGAGATTGTAAAGGGATGCTACAGCCCTCCTTTTTCGATGAAAAACTGTTAGGGGCATGTCTGCTCCCATCCCAGATGCACAAATGGGACCAGCAGAGCACAGACTGGTGTGGCCTCACCGTTCCCCTTTACTTGCCCTGGGGCTCGCCCGCAGGCCTGATCCTGCACAGAAACGTATCTCTGAGCTGAATGGGTGTGTGGCAAATTTAGGTTCAGGGTGGCCTTGGTCGTCAGAAGCTGTTTATGGATGCAACCTTGGAGCTGCGTTCCCCAGGCACCCTTGGATGCTGCAGGGTGACTAGAATGGAATGGAATAGAATAGAATAGAATAGAATAGAATAGAATAGAATAGAATAGAATAGAATAGAATAGAATAGAATAGAATAGAATAGAATAGAATAGAATATTTCAGGTGGAAAGGACCTACAATGATCATCTCGCCCAACTGCCTGGCCACTTGACATCTGACCAAAAGTTAAAGCGTGTTATTAAGGGTATTTTTCAAATCCCTCTGAAACACTGACAGGCTTGGGGCATCCTTCTAGGAAGCCTGAAGACATGAGGCATCCCCTTCCTGCTCCCAGTCCTGTCCTCTGCTCGTGGGACCTTTTTCAGAAGGATAAATCCACTCGTGGAAGTGTCCATCTGGAGGGGATGCCTTGGGAAAGCTGATGCAGGTGACGGGTGTGCACGAGGACAGGGCTCAGCTGAGAGCGGGATGTTCCAGCCACCGTGCAGAGGTGACCGCTGGAGACGTCAAAGACTGCATTTCCCAGGGAGGGGGCTTGCTTTGTTTCCCTAAAAGTTTAAGGCAAAAAAACTTCCAATGAGATACAAAACCTGCTTTAAAATGTTGTTGGATGGGTTCCCTGGATGGGGAAGGGGAGTGGGCTGTCTGGAATCTGCTTCCCAAACACTGCTGTGTTATCAGTTGCACAGGTACAGTGTACACGAGGTTGATGAGGACAGGATAGAGGGGATTAGTAGTACACTGCAAACAAGTTTGTGCTAAGTGGCTTAGGGTTCATCCTGTCCTGCTTTTAAATACTGATTTCTGCAGTTTTCGCCTTCCAAAACACATAAACTGTTGATTTTGATTAGTAAATGAATTTATACAGATAAGCTTTAGCCATCTGCTAACAAGCGAGACGTGCCCCACCACCTCATCCTTTGACATTCAGAACTGAACTTGCCTGGTCTTGGTGCAGGGTGTCCATGCTGACATGCATCCAAACGGCCAAACACAACCCCATCCCTTGGCGCTCCATCCATGGTATGAGAGTGTGTAGAGCATTTCCCCCCTCTGGAAATCTGTCCCAAGTCCTATAACTCATTTTCAGAAGCCTTGACAAGCTATTAGGACTACTATCCAGAAAAGGATGGAGAGCCCCTTAGTTTCCATCGCCTTGTCTCTCTTTCTGGAGATCCTCTGGAACTATTTAGGTCTGGAGTAACTAATAATAGGAGAATAACTATATATAACTATCCTAGAAGAATAAAAGAAGTAACTAATAACAGAAGTCAATTAATGCTGCTCTGGCATGGTTTATATGGGGAAACCAACATTTTTTCGGGCTGAGTCTGGTTCTTTGGCTATGAGTGAGTTTCTCACTACTGTTTTCAGTGAGAGAGGGTAGTTGCATCACATCTAATATTCAATGGGAAGCTTGAAAATATTCTTAAACTCCATATCACCCTTCTGCACGCCCTGAGCCCTGCTTGATTTGATTATCCACATCCACCAAAACTCACAGCCACACAGTGGATTCCGAAGCAATTTAAGAGCTCATTACCTCTAATTTGTTCTTAATTCTTCTCTCTGAATCCCAGATTGCTGCTAGCAGTCTCAGAGTGATTATGGGGGTCTGCTCTTGGTAAGTAAAACTCCTTGGAAGGAGGCAGAAGCTTATTTGCAGGATGTGGTGGGCATTTCATGCCACCACTTCCAGGTTGACTCGTTGCAGCATCCCATTGAGGTTGTGGCTGTGCAAGAGAGACTGGCAGCAGCCAACAGCCTGTAAGTGAGCAAGTCAGACATTTGCCCACTTTATGAGGACATTTGTGGCCCATGAGCTTTTCTGTCCTTTGCATCTTGGGATCTGGTTGTTTTTGACCTCCTAACACAGGCTTTCAGCACCTTCATCTAGCCGGCCCTCCATCTGTAGCACACTGTAGGACTAAATGGTTTGCTCTAATTAAAGTCATCCAGTTTAATACAGACAATGTGTGGGAAGGCGAAGTGCCTGTGACATATGGGATGGGGGCCTAGTGGACCAAATGTTCCTCTTCTAATCTTGAAGTTGGGTACCCTCCACTCCCAAGGCGATGGCAAGATCTTTGCCCTCTAATATTTGTTCATGTGCAGAGCAGGGAGGCTCTGCTCCGGCACTAAACTGATTACCCAGGTTGCTCCCTGCCAAGGGTAATGCCACCACCATCAGAGCCAAAACTCAACCATTGCACAAGACGACAGCAAGAGGCTCCAGACTGGTCCCATCCCTGTGAGCAATGGCTGCAGCAAGCCTCCTAGAGCACAGAGATATTTGGACCCACGTAGATGGAGCCAAGATGCCCAGAGGACACCACGAGCTACATAGTCATGGCAGGGAACAAGGCATCACCTCTCATCTCTTCCCACCCATGGGCCATTGGCCACCCAGGAAAATCTGCCGTACTCTCAATATCCACCTCTGGTGGAAGGGACAAAGGAGACATCACTGAAAATGGATGCCCCATCCCTGGAGGGGTTCAAGGCCAGGATGGATGAGGCTTTGGGCAACCTGGGCTAGTGGGAGGTGTCCCTGCCCATGGCAGAGGGTTGGAACTAGATGATCTTTAAGGTCCCTTCCAACCCAAAACATTCTGTGATTCTGTGAAAATGGGCTGATGGAGCCATACTGGCGGAAACACCTTCATAACAAAAGATCAACAGCTGCAATAAATGGGGAAATGTGTAGCTTTCCTGATGTAATGCAGCGTACCCATGTTCCCCGCATCTCTTCTTCAAGTGCCAACAGGCACATCCGCCCTCTCCGCTCTCCGTTTGCATGTTGAAATTCCAAACTGACTCCTCAGAAAACCTCTCCACTTTCCATATAATCTGGGGATGGAGACGTCAGTTTGCTTTCCCTGTGAGGTGATTATTTCTGGGGTTAAAATATCAAATCCAACCCAATCTCTGGTCGATACCCTGGTGTTGGGGCTGCCCACCCCAGGAGGTGGCAGCCTCGCACAGCACAGGGCTCGCCGGTGCTTGGCTGATCCCACCCAGCTATTCGGAGAGAGTGTAAAATATTTATCTGCAGATATATTTGGATCCGATTTTTTTTTTCGCCCCTCTCTCTTTGTATCTGAACGATCTCTTTCTAGCCTTGCCGGCACAGCGGTTTTCCAGAAAAAAATGAGACTTTGCAATCTTGTCTACTTTCTGACTCAAAGCCTGCAGGGTTGTGGGTTTCACAATGTGAAACTACAAAAAAAAAAAAAAGAAAATAAATTACTGCTAAATGCTTTAAAGCTAATCTGGGGTTCCTGGTAAACAGAAATCATTAAAATCCACCATGTTTTACAACAGAAAAGGTGAAGTGAATTTGCAGAGTGCGTATTTTCTCTTCCCTGTGCTCATATTAAGTCTTGCTCATAATATTGAACGAGCCTTTTGGCTAGAGACGTGCCGAGCCTCGCCCCTGTTGATCAACTGGGATTAAAAAAGATGCCTGGGACTGCTCATGCCGAGGTAATGGAACAGGAATCTGAGGGCTCCACAGAGCAATTTGGGAACTTTCCTTTCTTATTGCTAAGGCCAGGGCAGGCTTTTCCCCAAAGTTAGTATTCTGTCTGGGAGAATATAAAATAATGAGACTGTTGCTGCTTCCCAGGGCAGACTCTTGAGTTGCCTTAGAGATGTCACTGTCAGCCTGAGATTTTTTTTTCCTGTCTAAAGCTGACCTGGAAAAGGGGTGAAGAAGAAATCAGAGGGAACTTGTGCCTGTTTTGATGCTTTCTGGTGGGCAAAAACGACTTTTATCATTCCTGTATTTTTGGGGAGGAGGGTGTTGTTTGGTGGTTCGTTTTGTGGAGGAAACACCAGGATGATGGAGTTCATGATAAAAATCCTTTCTCTTTGGAAAATGAGAGAAGAGAACCAGGGGATTGCTCACAGCTCTCTGAAATCGATGGGGAAGGGATGCTACGTGGCTGGAAAAGCACAGGGTGTTCTGCAGTGGTGCGTGGAAAGGAACAAAAGCTGGTGCGGTAAAAGAGAGAAGCTGCTGGAGCAGCTAAGAGTGGAGAGGCTGGGTGTGACATGCTGGGGTTTACAGCTTTAGGGCACGAGAAATGCAAACTCCAAGGAGGTGCTAGGAAAAGTCCCACCAAGATATTTCTTGCAAGTCAGGAGGAGGAAAATCAAAGTGCTCCATGCAGGGGACTGGGAAAAGCTGCTAAGAAGGAAAGAAGGTGGTGGCAGGCTCTGACTGGGGTTTGGCAGGATAAGTTGTTGCTGCTAATGTGAAGAGAACTGAGCACAAAGAGCGAAGTCAATCAGGAGAGACCCAACGCTGTGTTACTTTGCTTGCCTGCCTCCAAAGCTGCCCCAATGCCGCACACAGACCTGTTGTGTCTCTGACATTGCACCTTGGGCTTGCTCTGTTGGTGGCAACCAGTGACAACCCCCAAGGAAAGCCCTTATTTCACACATTTATGGCACATCGGGGGCCGCTCTGCGGAGCAGAGCTCTGCCTGCCTGCAGCTGGGCTTGCCGACAAGGTGGGAAGGGCTAATGGGCCACCACGGTGGCCTTTTAATGGGGCCCAGTGTGCAAATTAACCCTGCCACACAGCCACCAACCCCCCAGCCGTGAAGAAGAAATGTGGAGGTTTAGCAGCCATTGCTATTGACAGGTTAAGTGAAACGGGAAGCTGGACAAACCATAGAATGGGTTGGGTTGGATGGGACCTGTGAAGGTCATCTAGCCTCAACCCCCTGCCATGGGCAGGGACACCTCCCACTAGCCCAGGTTGCCCAAAGCCTCATCCAGCCTGGCCTTGAACCCCTCCAGGAATGGGGCATCCACAGCCTCTCTCATCAACCTGTTTCAGTGTCTCACCACCCTCATCTTAAAAAAATTTCTTCCTTAAAATAATGGCCTGGCTGGTTGCATGAATTGCTGCCGGTAAATGACGGTGCCTGCAGATTGTTCATCTTTCCCCTTGGACAGACCTGGAGGTTCAGGCATTTTCAGCTGTAGGAAATGCCCTCCAAACCTGGCTGCTTTTGGGAAGCTTATCCCTGAGATCTGAGGTGGAAGAAGCTGTGCTGGGAGCACTGGTCAGCTGTGGGACACCAGAAATAGTGGTGGCTCCAAAGTGGGTTAGGAGGCTGGATCACAGCAGCCCCAGGGATGAGACGACAGAAGATGGGAAAAGTTAAGAGCAGAGTTTGCAAGCAGCGCTGCAGACTTAGGGAAAGAAAAGACAAAGATAAATCCCCAGTGAGATCTGCTTCCCAGTCTCTGTCTCCCTCTGGATACAGGTGAACCAGGTCCACTTTCATCCCATCAGGATGCTCTTAGAAGCAAAGCCTGCTCTGCAGCTTGTACCAGCTTTCCGCAGGGTGTCTGTCTTTGTTAGGGCTGGCACAGAGCTGGCACATCTCTCTTATCACCCTGGACCGTTTCTGAGCCGTTCTTTTGTTCGCTGGAGCAAAAAGGAAGGTCTTCTGAGGAGCAGGGCAGCTGGGGCCACCAGCTGAAAATAAAAGGCCCTGGGGATAAAGGCGAGCTCATGCAGCCCTGTTTCACACAAAGGGGAATAAGCATATGGAATAGGTTAACAAGTGAGGTGGCTGAAGCCGCGCTATAAATAAGACTATAAATAAGTTCAAGAGTCGTGTCGGCAGGCTGCTGGGGGGAAAAAAAAGTCTGTGGGGATTGAGGATATTAGGATGAGAGTGGAGGGACCCAAAAGGTGGGTTTATGATAAAGGGAAAGTCAGACGGAGAAGCTGTCTGGTCTCTTCTGGGTCCAGCTGTGCTGGGTTGGAGGACAGTGGTTTCTAGCCAACATGTCTGAACCAGCAGTGATCGGTGCGTTCAGCATAAGGCAGGTTTTGCCCCTAAAATGCCTTTTTACATGTATCGACAGGATGAAGGGTAATGGATTTAAACTGGAAGAGAGCAGATTTAGACGAGACGTAAGGAATAAATTTTTCACTGTGAGGGTGGTGAGGCAGTGGCCCAGGTTGCCCAGAGAAGCTGTGGATGCCCCATCCCTGGAGGTGTTCAAGGCCAGGCTGGATGAGGCTTTGGGCAACCTGGGCTAGTGGGAGGTGTCCCTGCTCATGGCAGGGGGGTGGAATAAGATGATCTCTCAGGTCCCTTCCAACCTGAACCATTCTGTGATTCTATGATTCTATGAAAATTGGAGGATGTTGAAGAGAGTGGGAAGCATGGTGTAAGAAATTGGGTGTTACATGCCTCTACCTCTGGAGCTGCTCTAAGGGTGGTTTTGGAGGTTTGGAAATACATCTGCAGGGTGGGGATGTCTCCTGCATGGATTCGTGCTGAGTGGGGCGAGGGTGAGGGTATGCAGGGAAGGGCTTCAGCTCTGGGGAGCACCTTGGTGAGGAGTGGTGGCAAGGCACAGAGTGGCCTCCGCAATCCTCCCGCTGCAATAAAGCATGAAGTCATGTCGCGACAGAGGGAGGTCTCACGCTGGGAGAGGAGCTGCACTGCAGTGGTACCTGGGGGCTGATGGAGGTGCAACACTGGTGTGAGAAAGATTAGAGCCAACTCCTGCCTCAGCCTCAAAAAACATTAATTTCTCTCTCAGTTTCCAGGGATATGTGGTCAACAGGCTGGGGGAGAAGGGAGAGGTGAATTCAAATAAACCACTTGGATGGAGCAGATGGTTTTTGGTTGCCTTGGCCAACCGGCTCTTAAGGACTAAAATGTGGCCAAAGTCCACCAAAGCCACCAGTCTCCAAGATTTTAAGTAATCTTTTTTTTGCTGCATAAGAGACCTCTTTCGTAATTTTGCGCTGGAAAATCTCAGGACTTAAACAGGAGATGAGTCCTGAGCTTTGCAAAGGAGGAAGTTTCGAAAATCCTCACGTGGACAAGCATAGCCTGGCCAAATGGAGAAAACATCCTGTGCTGTGATACTCGCAGATCCAGCCAAACTGATTGTATCAGCTACAGCAGCCAAAATAGTGGTGGGAAATGAGCTGGGAATCTCCAGAGCGAGAAGCCAAAGTTCATTAAACCAGGATTTTAGACCACATTCGTGGTGGATCACACTTACAGGGAACTCAACAGATGGATTTTTTAGGGGGTTTCTGGTGCTTGTCCTGACAACAAACTCCTTATGTCTGTCCTGGAGTCAACACAACCGAAAGAAGGCATGAGATCCCCTGCATTGCTTGCGTGGAAAATGAAGCTCTCTTGCTACCTAGAATCATAGAATCACAGAATGGTTTGGGTTGGAAAGGATCTTAAAGATCATCGAGTTCCAACCCCCTGCCATGGGCAGGGACACCTCCCACTAGCCCAGGTTGCCCAAAGCCTCATCCAGCCTGGCCTTGAACCCCTCCAGGGATGGGGCATCCACAGCTTCTCTGGGCAACCTGGGCCACTGCCTCACCACCCACACAGTGAAAAATTTCTTCCTAATTCTACCTGAATGAACACTGTAGAGATCTGTCTATCTTGGAAAGGTGATAGTTCATCTTTTCTTCATCTAGGTTGGGACTTCTCTCCTTGCCTTGGCCATAACAGACCTTTCCAAGAATTTAGGGGGAAAAAAAGCTGTTTTTGGGGATGCTCTTGCAAATACTAATGGCTGCAAGGGGCAATGTGTCTCTGGTTAAACTGGCTGGTGAAAATTTAGGCATTGAAGGAACATTTATGGCAACGTCTCTGGTGCCTGTGAATGCTGAGGTGCCTGGGCAGGCAGGTGTGTTTTCGATGAGTTGCTGTACTTTGTGACTTCCAAAAATGAGCTCAACTGAAACGCAGGCACGTAAATCCCTTTGCAAATGTGGGACTTGGCACAAATGCTTCAGTTTGAAATTTTCCCTATACATATCCAGAAAGTAACCCAATGTGATGTTAGCCTGCAGACATCACAGCCCAGTGAAAGCATCATCAGATGGTTCCTCAGAGTTAATTCATCCATTTATTATTAATGTATGCCTGGAATTTCAATTTACTCTCATTAAAGCGTGATTGATGGTAAAATACAGCAGATTACAGTCACACCGTACTGGCTCTTTCCTTCCACTCAGCGGAACAAGCTAAGCGCTGCTTCGCGGGCAAAATCTGGCCTTTTGCTTTGCTTTCTGTGCAGAAGTGGGACTTTGCTGGTCTCTCTATAGTAGCCGCTTTTCCTTTGCCTCTTTTAAAATAAAGATTGCTGCTATTACATTGCCATGCTGTAAATTGACAAAAACAGAGAGAAATGCAGAGAAAACATGTGAAATGTCACTCCTGGGCTTGCAGTTTTAATGCAGGCACAGCAAAGAGATACTCAAGGGGGTGACACTAGTGCCCTGATGCCCCAAGCCAGCGATGAGGACTTCTGTGCCGTTAAATGGAGCGGTCTCGCCATGCTGCACGGTCACTACCCTCCTCCTCCTCTTCCTCCAAACGCGGGCGGTGATTTCCCGCGTAGCCTGGCCAGGCTCCAAGCTACGCTCTGAGCCAAACCCTGGCCTGTAGTTATACAGGAGTTAAGGCCTCATTAGTTTCTTATTCCCATGTCAGCAGGCTGTTAGCAGGCTCTGAATTGGCCAACTGGTTTCTGGAGGCGAGCCAGCCAGCAGCAGCGCAGGGCTGGGTCCCCCCGCCATTCAAGAGATGCATTTAATGTGCATCCCATGATACCCATTCCAGCTCTTCTTCTCCCAGGGAATCCCACTTGAGTTAAGTTGCACGGTGGAGGGTTCCAGGAGCTCCATGCCAGACTCCACTGTTGATCCAGGCTCCCAGGGAGATGTTTCTCCTCCAGCTACTTTTGTCCTCGTCTGTTCTCTGCTCTCCAAATTCCCTGGCGTCCTCATGCAGAATAAGCTCTTCTTAGCTGCTTGTTTCCCCAGAGAGCTGTCTGTCTCCTGTGTGTTGAGTTGGATGGTGTTCTCCTCTGTGAAGCAAACTTCTGAAGAGTTGTCTACCCTTCCATCTCGAGTCAAATTTTCAATGCTAAGTAGGAGTCAGCAGGGTCTAACGTGGTCTTCAGATCTTCTTCTGGGCAGCTGTGGCCTCAGCCTGCAAAGAGCCACTCTTTTCTTCTGGCACTAGATGCAGAAATGCACTGGCAAGGTATTTTCTTCTCTTACATGTGGGTATGGGAACCACCGTTGCAAATCATACTTAAAATTCAAGCTGGCAGGAAAGCTCTGCAATGCCCTTGAAAGGTTGAGCAAAACATTTACGTAAGGCTGCGTAGCTGATCCCTGGAGAAAGGAGAACTATTGGTGTCCCAGAGTGGTTGGGTTTTTTCACTTGTTTCCTCTTGATCTTGTTCATGCTTTTTTTTTAATAATTTTTTATATTTTTTATTTTTTGCTGTGCTTAGGTCTCCTCGGCAATATGGTCCATATGTTTATTTTCCTTCCACTGAATGCAACACCGATGTTCACGTCGCACACATCTACCTTGCCAAGCTTTCCCAGTGTACAGAGGTTTGCTGGGAGGAATTTCAAGCCTTTTCATAATTTCCAAAACTGGCAATTAAATCACTGCCTCCCAACTGCCTCTTACATGGAAATAAATTCCCTTTTTCTTTACTCTCTCTCCTACAATACCCAGGAATGTCTGAATGCTTTGTGTCATTCTCTAAAACTCTGTCCATCCAGGGTGACTGCAGAGTACCTGAGATGAGGTCACAGACCATACACCGTTCTCTAGGTGAGATGTGTCTGTTCCTCTGCAAAGCAAAACCCAATTTCCCTTTGCACCTTGGCACCATCTTGGTAGCTCGCTTTTCTGCAGCATTACAGATGGGGAAGGTTTTCTGCCCTGGGAAATGAAGTGGTTTAGATGCCCCATGAAGAACATGGGTGTGTGGGCCCTTTATTTCCCTCTTTCTCTGTTGTCTTTCTAAGGACATTGAGCTGTTGGAGAGGGTCCAGAGGAGAGCCATGAAGATGATCAGAAGGCTGGAGCACCTCCCCTGTGAGGACAGGCTGAGAGAGTTGGGGGTGTTCAGCCTGGAGAAGAAAAAGCTCTGGGGAGACCTTCCAGCACCTTCCAGTGCTGAAAGTGGGCTACAGGAGAGATGGGGAGGCACTCCTGATCAGGGGCAGAGGGATAGGATGAGGGGGAATGGGTTTAAATTGGAAGAGGGTAGATTTAGACTAGATATTAGAAAGAAATTTTTTAGTGTGAGGGTGGAACACTGGAACAGGTTGCCCAGAGAAGCTGTGGATGCCCCATCCCTGGAGGGGTTCAAGGCCAGGCTGGATGAGGCTTTGAGCAACCTGGGCTAGTGGGAGGTGTCCCTGCCCATGGCAGGGGGTTGGAACTTGATGATCTTTAAGGTCCTTTCCAACCCAAACCATTCTGTGATTCTATGATTCCATGATTCTATGAGATGTGACTGCTAAGCATCGTCTTGTTCTCTCTGTACTTCTCATGTGGCGAGGTGGTGGGCTTGTTAGGGATGTGCAATTACAGATTCAGACATGGAGGGGTGTTTTCCAGGCTGACTTTGACATTTTCAGCAACATTTACTGTATCAGACCAAGTCCCTCTTTCAGTTTTGCCTGAAGGAGGGACTCAGAATTTTGCTTCCAGCTCAGGACAGCAAACTTAAATTTTACTGCATTCCACTTATTTTTAGGAGATGGACTCTGCAATGGTGTGAGCTTACAAGAGTGTTTCTGGGTGTCTCAAGGACTTCAGTGCCGCTTTCTGAGAAGCTATGCAAGCTCAGCAGAGATTACATCAAACTTACCTCCAGGAAAATAAAAAATACAGAGACTGTAGGAGCTAAGCAGTTAAACAGGAGGAGAGAATCCAAAGAGCCTGTTTATGAAGAAGTTTTGCAAATCCCAGTTAGAAAAGCCCAGTAATATTTTAAGGTAAGTGAAAAAGACTCTTAATGGGAAGAAACTATCCCTCATACTGTGGAGGGACTATTCTTAGCCAGAAGTCTTGAACAGGGGGGATTAAGTACAGTGTTTCTTTCAGAGTCAGAAAAATTGCTGCTGAAAGCAAAGATATCAACGGTCTGTCTGAGTAGCCCTATGGATTGCTGTTCATTCATGCTAATAACTTTGAACAAAGAGAATTCAACAGAAATTTCACCAGCAAGTGGCACTTCTTCCAGACCTGTGCTGTCAGGCAGGAAACGCAATATAGATCTGAGATGTTTGGGATCTGAAATTTGAGTAATACAGAAGACCTAATGGCCTTCCTGTCAGATTATTTCAAAGACAAAATTCAGATCTTCTTGCTACTGGCTGTGACTCCAGGTGTGCCAGAATTTCATTAACTGTGTCTTTAGGCTTCTTGTTGGTGAGTTGTCACAGTCTGAGATGGGAGCGTTATCCCAGTGCCTTCATTTTGAAGACCTGACACTTCTCTCTTTAACGGAAGAAGAGGATGCAAAGGTGGGAACGTGATAAGCCTTGTGGTTGGGGGGCAAGTTCTGTCCTGGTTCGGGAAGAGTTTGTTGCTCCCAATTTTTTTTTACAGGTGGATAGTAAGTGTTCAGTTTCCTGCTTCCTTGTTGAGTGCAGGAACTCTGAGATCAGGATAAACCGCTTTCACCTTCTTGATCAGATGCTTTCTTTTATGTACGATAATGAACTTTCACCTCATACAAAGGGAGCCCACATGACCAAAAATGCGTGATGGATTTCCTTCTCCTCAATTGATGACAATCAAGGAACCAACCCTGGGTTAGGTGTAGCACTACGCTAAAAACCAACATGCAATGGCATTGGCTAGTTTGCTATTTCAATAGCAATTCTGGTTTAGGCCGTTAAAAGGTCTCCACCTTTCCTCTTATGTCCACGCTGTCCAACATCTCTACCACTGCCATGTTAAGACAACACTAAGATATGGTCAAACTTTGGCCCATGAGGTAGTGAGGAATCCCACTTAGCTTTTATTTCACACTGGTAGCACTCTGGAGCACTTGTTTAAGTCATCATGCAAAGGAAACTTGTCTAACTTGAAGAAAACATCTACATAGGGACCAGTTTTTGTGCTTCAGGTGGCTTCTGCAGTTTATTAGAAAATAATGGCAAATCTCAAGAAAATGGAGCTCTTTTGCATTGCAATGACTCTGTAAGGCAAGCAGCAGAGAAAGTGGGGAAATTTGTCTTGTGCAGTCATGAAGGAACCACAGCACAGCCACCAGCTTCCATTTAAGCTCCCAGATTACCCATTTATTGGAACTGGTTTCCCAAAGAGTTCTCTCTTTTCTGGGTTTCACAAACAGATATCTCCTAAAATTGCACAGAAGGAAACAAAACCTTCACTTCCCAAAGGAGTCTGGAAATCATAGAATCACAGAAGGGTTTGGGTTGGAAAGGACCTTAAAGATCATCTCATTCCAACCCCCTGCCATGGGCAGGGACACCTCCCACTAGCCCAGGTCGCTCAAAGCCTCATCCAATATCCCATCTTCCAGAGGTACTGATGGAAGTTCTGGATGCTCAGTCCTGTACCTGATTTTATTCCCAAAGAATATTTTATACTCCTCGTGGACATTTTAAATTCACAGAGTGTGAATTTTCTGTAATATGGCTGTAGATGAATATTGATTTTGTGGTGCTCCCCGGAAAACTGCATTTCTCCTGCACTTTGGAGGGGAAAAGCTCTAGGTTCAAGTTGCTACGAGAAACTTCAGTTGTGCCACTCATGTGCATATGGACTTGGAGAGATTATGACCGTGCTTTAGCTCCTGGATTAAAGCCTTCTTCCTTGGCATGGGAGACGGTTGCAAAGGAGACACACAGAAGCATGTGTGAATGCACACTTACATTCAACTTGTTTTGTTGCTGTCTCACCATCGTTCATTCTGCCTTCACACACAAGGTTGTGGCAGTGTGTAGGAAAAAAAATAATCAGTTGGCAAGGGAAGGAAAATCTAAAATGCTTCCTTGGAGCATGCCAGATCCAAACAAGCTGGCAAAGCTGCCCTCTAATTTTGAACTTTGGCGTGCAAAGAGATATCTCATTCCCGGCAAGTGAAGCAGCTCTCCTTAGGTCTAGGTGTTAGTGGCACAGGAAAGAATACGTTGGATTTCTGTTTCCATTTGCCTGGAGACGTGGATGAAAATCTGAAACAACACCTGCTGACTATCAAATCAGAATGAACTTGCTGGGGGTGGAAAAAAGTGAGGGAGAAGAAATCTACTGCTGTGTTTGCCCATATTTTACCTTTGGCACTCATCTATTTGGTAAAATCATCAGCTGTCTGGGAGTCTGCCTGTTGCTTAGCAGCAGAACAGCTCTCCTGGTGCTCTGGAGGACTCTATCTAGGGACATCGCAGAGGAAAGGATTGGGGCATTATTGCTCTCAAACAGTGGATTTTTTTTTCTTTATCCATGAATTATAGCAGCAAGTAATTTCCAGAGAAAATACCTTGTTCCTCAGTAATTCAGTCTGAGGCTGTATAGAAAGAGTCGTGATGTCTTATTTAGAGTACTGTGTTGTTCACAAAATTTATCTGGGTCTTCTAGCTACCAATGCTATCCTGGGCAAGTGTTTGCACATTGAATAAGACGTATGTTTCGTTCTGGTTCCTTGATAGCCTAATGGATCAAGAGCTGTCGGTGGATTATAGATAATCTGTGCCTTGCATTATTGCTTGTGGGGTGTGTTTGGACGTGTGTGTTTGGAAATTCAGATAACACGATAAATAAGTAGGCATGTAGGTATTTGTTTTGTTCTGCAATGACATCCAGCTAAGCCAGAGGTGCCACTTTACGGTTTTCTGTGCAGAGCTGGATGACCAGCTACGAGGATGGCATAGAAAAAACAATACAGAGGTCCATGCTGGCTCTCAGCACAGTGCTCCACAGTCCCTTATGCCATCATCCTACCCCTGAGCACCCCAGAACAGACATGTGCGCTTAACTAATCGTAAATCCTTTTCTGTCTCATCACAGTCCTGGTTGGCCATGCCTCATTTGGAAGGTGTACAAGCTTCCACCCAGCACAGCTGGATCCAGCGGTGCAGCAGCTGATGCTTGAGCAGATGACGTATGGGTGAATAGTTCAGAGAAGACATATGGCAGAATGGGACTAGACAGGAACAGAAATTCAGCCTCTGTGCAGGTGGCCAAGTCCTTTTGAACAGCAACGGTATCACAGAATCATAGAATTATATCCTGTGTGCTCTGCTCTACCACCTCGTCTTGGAACACTTCATCCAGTGTCACCCAGTTGTACAGTCCAGTGCAGCTGCTGCACCTTCTGCATGCAAGCTCCCACTGGCTGATCTCAACGTGATGCTCTTCCGTGAGGTCCTGCACCTTGTGGCTGGCTGTGCAGGGTGCTGTCATGGCTCTGAGCATGCCACCTCTGACTCCTCTTGGGGCCGAGCACTGCACTGGACCACGGTGTCTTCTTGCGGCCAAGCTTCCTCCTGCTGCAGTTCAGTGACAGAAGAATTAGAAAATCCAGTGGCTTCCCAACAGGCCTCCCTGCCATCCCACCACTAATCCAGGAGCCAGTGCCAGCCCTGTGTTCCAACTCACCTCAGTCCCAAAGCACCTCCTGTTGCCTTTCTTTGGAAGAAGAGCTCATGACCTTCTTCCTTCCACTTGGCTTTCTGAACCATGTCCCAGACTCATAATTTTTTTGGGGTCTGATGGCCAGCACACACCTTCATGTTGGCCTTGGTGTGGCTGGGACGACTGTACATTAATTTAGAGCTGGCACATAGCACATGGAGTGGATGGACATTGGCTTTCTTACCCAGTTTCTCTGGGATGTGTTGGCATCTGTTCAAGCAATTTCTTGCTCAACCTGGAAATTCCTGTCTATTGCTGTAAAGGTAATGGGTAATGTTATGCAGCACTGAGGATAAATCCAAGGCTCAAACGATTCCCTTGTCATAAAGAGGTATTTTGAACTTCTGGCATTAGATTTGACTGATGGCACCCATTTGAATGGAGCGTGTTGCTATACACCAAAGCTCACCTCTTCCAGCTGGCATGGGGAGATCTGGCTGTGTTGCGTCTGCTTTGCACCTCATCAGCAGCAAGGATGATGCTGGAACCTATTTAGGTGGTGATGTGGTAGACAGCGCGTGAAGCAGAGCAGGATGTTGGGAGTGGTTCCGCATCTGTCTCCCATCATGGGGTCTGGCTGGGATTTTTTTGGCTGACTGTGAGAAGAGCAGAATTCAGCAAGCTAGGAGCATATGTGCCCACGGTGCACGGTCATGCCTGGGATCGCAATGGGGGAGGAAGCGGTGTTTAATGAGGGACGTTACGGCATGGCGTTGGGTGTTGCAAGAGCTGAGTTCTTCAGCTGGGTCTGTGTCGCTCACTGGTGAGATTTGGATTTATCACTCAAGCCCAACAGAGCCTTAAGGTCTTTCTGCAGTTGTTGAAATGCACAAAATGGTCATGATGGGGTGTGGTGGAGCTTAGTGTTTGGAAAGAAGTGTGAGGCCAGTTTATTGGTGAAAAGAGCCTTAGAAAAGCCAAAGCGTTATTATAACCCTAAGTCGTAGAGTAACTGAGGTTGGAAGGGATCTCTGGAGGTCATCTGTCCACCCCTTGACACAAAGCAGGGTAATGCTTGCTTGCTTGTACTAGGAGCTTGCAGCAGATTCTTTACTGGTTGTTCATGGTTAAGTGAATTCTGAATTTTTCAATCTTGCTTCCTTGCAAAATTCTTTCCATTGCTTGTCTAGTCCGAGTATCTTCTGAGTTTGAGAGAGCTGTTTGGACTGGGCTGAATTGTGCCAAATTGCAGAGTGGAGCCTTTCCTCTGCAGACCCTCTGCTCCATGGAGAAGTTCCTGGAAAACAGACTGATTCAGAGCAGATTTCAAGTCAGTGGATGCTCAGAGGGACATGGTTTATATCTGAGGGCTCTGATGCATAAGGGGAGATGACACTTCATGCACAGTGATGGCTGAGCCATGCGAGGGCCAGCTCCTAAACTGGAGCAGATGGCATCCATTTGGCTTTGCCATGGAACCCGGTGCTGTCAGATGGACCCCAGAAGGTTCTGCTGTCCTGGCAGGAAGGCAGGGGTGAGCAGCTGGAGCAGGTAACACCAACAGCCACAAGTCTGTCCACCACAACAAGATCTCCAATGCAACTGCAAGCCTTATATCGTTGTAGAACCACAGAATCATGGGATGGTTTGGGTTGGAAGGGACTTTATTGAGTTCCAACCCCCACCATGGGCAGGGACACCTCCCACTAGCCCAGGTTGCTCAAAGCCTCATCCAGCCTGGCCTTGAACCCCTCCAGGGATGGGGCATCCACAGCTTCTCTGGGCAACCTGGGCCACTGCCTCACCACCCGCACAGGAAAGAATTCCTTTTTAATATCTAATCTAAATCTCCCCTCTTTCAGCTTAAAACCATTACCCCTCATCCTATCCCTCCACCCCCTCATCCAGAGTCCCTCCCCATCTCTCCTGTAGCCCCCTTTCAGCCCTGGAAGGTGCTCAAAGATCTCCCCAGAGCCTTCTCTTCTTCAGGCTGAACAAACCCAACCCTCTCAGCCTGTCCTCACATGGATGGTGCTCCCTCCTCTGGACCCACTCTAACAGGTCCACGGCCTTCCTGTGCTGAGAACCCCAGAGCTGGATGCAGCACTGCAGGTGGGTCTCACAAGGGCAGAGTAGAGGGGCAGAATCCCCTCCCTCAACCTGCTGCTCACGCTTGTTTTTTATGCAGCCTTGGATAGTGTTGGCTTTCTGGGCTGCCAGCGCAAATTAACGGCTCATGTTGAGCTTCTCATCAACCAACACCCCCAAGTCCTTCTCCTTAGGGCTGCTCTCAGTCCATTATCCGCCCAGCCTGTATTTGTACTTAGGATTGCCCTGACCCAGGTGCAGGACCTTGCCCTTGGCCTTGTTGAACTTCATGATATCTGCACAGGACCACCTCTCCAGCCTGTCCAGGTCCGTCTGGATGGCATCCCTCTCACATCGAGACCCCTTGAGGAGCACCCTTGATTTGAGAGGGACCTCTGGGACAGCCTAGGCTGAGAGGGTTGGGGCGTGTCTTTACCCTCTTCTTCAGATCTGTGTTTCCTGGACTTTTGAAACTTTCTTCCAACCAGAACCCTTCTTAGAAGCCCTCAGCCATTCTGTTGCTCCCGGTTTAAATAAAAATGCAACCTTTTTGGTAGTTGTCTGTCTCCTAGCCAGCGACTCATCAACAGGGCATGGAGCTTATGTCTGCTTCACGTGGGCAGGCGCTCTTTCTTTTTTCGCAAGCTATGAAAGGCTAACAGAAGAAAGTTGTTTGCTATCTGTGCTGTTGCTTAATCCTCAGTCTCCAATTCCCGCTATCAGCACTATCAGCGAGACTTTTCTCTCTGCCACCATGTTGCAGAACAGCAGATAACATAATCCTAAATCCCAGGTACAATTTCGACCCTTCTGCCGTACCGAGCTTATTTTCGAAAGCAAAGTCTCTTGCATCAGATGAATCGCAGCTGGCAATATTCTCCTTCAGCCTATGCTTCCTTAGTATCAAACCAAGCCCCACGTGCTTTCTGCTGTCTTATTTTCTGAAACTATTTTCAGTTTTCATTTGAAAATGTCTTTTAATGTGGCCATGTGTGTAAGGCTTTCTGGTAAGAAGAATAAAAAAAAATTCCATGATGCATCTTTCCCTCCTAAAGAGCTTTGATTTATGGCTAAGAAGAATTATTCTTGCTGCCCATAAAGTAATTTTTCCAGCATGTTGGTTACACACAGGGTAAGATTAGTTCCAAATCCAGATAGCTGTGGATTTATCAAGCCATCTAAAATGCACATCCACATCCACACGCACATATGCTTAAAAAAAGATTCAGTGGGCCAATTTTTTTCTGTTACATAGAGTAAATTCAATCAAATTCGTTAAGTTGCCTTGGCTTGCTACCAACCGAGTTGAGACTGGGATACGGCCCAGGGGCTGCATCTGCGTAGGTATTATCATGATCACCTGCGCTTGTCTTAGACCAGACTTTTCCTCTGCGTGCCAATTACCAAACAATAGTGATATTATATGGCTCATTTTATGCTAACATACTCTCACAAGCATAATGTCTGCTTTACTTACAAACAATAATGTCTTACAGGAACATACTTTCATCCTTAACTGCGTTACAGTAAAAGCACACGATGGCATTTTTTTGGAAAAACCCAAGTGGTTTGGGTTTAAACTCTATGGAAAGCTGTTACGAGCCAACCTCCAAACTCCCATGAGTGCTCGTGACACATCTATTCAAGGAAAGACTGTGGCTGAGCTTCATGGGTTAATGCATTAAGTAGAAATGCCACGAGGAGGCCTTTTTTCCAGGGAAGGAGTGGCTGCAGCGCTGGGTTTTCATGGAAGCTATTGTGACCCTCCTATCTCCAGTCATGTAGGCTGGCTTGGAAATCACAAACATTATTGGTTTGTGTGTGCGTGTGGGTGTAAAACATTTCCCCCAAGTCCTTCGAGTATGTTTAATTCTCCACCATTTCTTTTTTCTTTCCCTCAGCATCTCTAAGTGGCTGTGCCCATTTGACAGTGACTCTGGAGGCAGGAGATGGGGGAAAAGCCTCTGCACATCACAGGTTTGAGATTTAGGATGCTGCAACCACGCTGTTGCCTCTGAACCTCCCCAATCCTAGACTTCTGCTCCTTGAACAGTTTATGCCACCTATGCTAGTGCCACTGGCCCGCTGTGATGGATGACAAAAAGTTTGTCAGCAAATGCATAACATATGATTATCAAACCCCATCATTCTGTTTCAGGACTTTCAGATGGAATTAAAACAAGACACACACAACAATGTGTCTTTGGGACTTCATACTTGGTATTATTTTTCCCCATTCCAACAGGAGAGGAAGAGGCAGTGACAACTGATGGCAGAGGAACAGGGTAAAATCCCCAAAAACCAGTGAATCTCTGGTAGATTTTCTCCCTGCCCTGGAGTCTGAATAGTTTTTCCAGCCCACAAAAACACTCATGGAACGGAGGTACTTTTCTCTTCTCCCAGCTTAACCGTAACAAGGAGCATGCTGTGAATAAAAGGTGCTTCCAACAGCATCTGGAAATATTTCCCACTGGTGACTCCTGCTGTGAATGCTTTGCAGCATCCAAAAAAAAAAAAAAAAAGGAAAAAAGAGAAAAATGTAGGGGGAAAAGAAACTCAGCTCATTTTCAAGGTGGAGTAGCAGCAGGTGGAGGAAACAAGGGCTGAATGTGGGGGAATAGTGGGTGCCCCGTGGTGACACTGGTGTGAATGCAGTGCCACTGGTCCTGAGCAGATGTTTGACTCTGGCACACAGGGTTTTTTTTTTCCAGCTGTCCTGGTGCCTTTTGCAATGGGAACAACCTAGTTAAGATCTAAGCTTGGGCTGTAGAACCTCTAGCGATGGGGGATGATTCCCACCTGGTGGCAGGTTGGCAGTGGAGGGAACTCCCCAGTGTTTTAGTTGATAATTTACTCTGTTTGCTGGAGTGCCATTTCCATGGAGCTCATTTGTTGGGTGATATTTGACTGTGGCCAGTTCACTAAGTGGACAACACCCAGCTGAAACAACGGCGAGGATCGCTTTGGTGTGTCTGATAGATGGGTTCATGCCCTTCTATATCCAACCCATCTCTGCCACAGGGAAGCACCCTTTGAAAAACTGCAGAGGCAGCAAGATCCTGGGACTGTGCTGCTTGTCTCAGGGAGTTCAGGAGGGGGTCTATCTCTCACCTGCCCTCCACTTTATTTTGAGGGGCGGAAGGTTTTGCAGTCAGTGTGTGAAACTGCAAGAACTTGGTGTTCCGTTGCTGTACTCTGACACGGATTTTCTGTATGACCTTGGTCAAGTCACTTGATCTCTCAGTGTTACAGTTTCCCATGGGACTATTAAGGCTCCCCTTATCTTGAGGACATGCTTCTTGTTTTCTGTGGGGGGCTAGAGGATCACGGGAGAGATGGATGTGATGTGACTTGGCACATCTGTGTCCTGTAAACAGCTCTCAGCAAGATGCTTCTCCCTTTCCTTTCTGCAGGCACGCACCTCGCTGGCAAAGCTTGCTGTTCAGCCTGTCCTGGTTGCAATATTTTCTAAGAGCTAGTAAATATAGCCATCTAATGATGCCACTTTTACAGAACGAGATTGCCTTCAGAAGATGCATAACCCGACTGCAGGCTCATCAGTGGGTCACAAATCTTGTCTGTGAGGGCACGGTTAATTTACCCCAGCTGCTAGAGATGCTCCAATATCGTCTTGTGCTCCCATGCTTTCACTTGCTGCCCCTCTAACCAGGGCGTGTTGGGTATATTACTCTTTCCTGGACAATGTCAACTGAAGATCAGAGATTTTTTTTTTTTCTGTGACTTGCTTCATGAAAGCCTGAGATTTTTTGAGCCAAAGACAGAATAGCTTCTGTAACCTAACAGAGGTTGTTCAGCACAGGCTGTTCACTTTTGCTGGCTTCCCAGTGGCAAAATCCCAGCAAGAGCCTCAGAAAGTGGTATGTGGAGAATAGATAAAAGGCATAATATGGCAGAGAAGAAAATCTGAAAGTTTTCTCATGTGTGTGTCTGTCTGTTGAGATGTATTTATTATCGGTTTCATATAATTTTATATTTTCCAATGTATTTCAGATATATGGTATGATATAAAAATATGGACTCTCACGACAGTGTTATAAATGATTGGAAATTACCAGCTGGGAAGTTTGTCATCTGCAATATATAACACAATAGAAGCGTGTTGCATTAAAAAAATCTATATTTCAAAAAGAAAATAATAAAAAAAGAAACCCTTGTCAGAAGCAATCTGTTTTCCGAGAATATTCTGGATGTAAAGTGAAGATTTATAAACCCTGCAGTGTGTGCACAGAAAATGGATGAAAACACGAGCTGCTGGTTGGTGTTACACTACAGTGGCGTTCCTGCAGCTCTCTGCATCCAAGCCATGTGTACGGTGTGGATCTCTTCCAGCTGGGGATCCAGCAGCGCTGCCTTCCTCCTTTCCAAAACTTTGGAAGACTGCACTTCCCTGGTGGGGTTTGCATGGGTACAGGACAGATGTTTTCTTGTCAGCAATTGGCCTTGCTAAGCTTTGGATAGGATTCTGGACCTTTTTTTTTTGTTGATTTTTCTTTTTTTTTCCCCCCAGAGACTAGGAAATGAATGAACTTAATTCAGACGAGGATGTGAAGAGCTGCTGTTCATCACGAGAGAAACAGACGTTTGCATTTATGTGAAGGTAACTAGATTTTTTTTTTTGAATAACTTATATTTCAACACAATTGTGCATCCATGGGAATACAATTCATGTTTTTCTGCCAAATAACCAGACATCTGTCAATTGAAATAAGACCGAGTGCCTTTGATTTAATAGATAGCAGGCTGTTGTTGCTGGGACTTGCCACCCAGAGAAGCCGTGACAAATGCTGTGTGTTTGGCTATTGATAATGGTTGATCTATGTGACAATAGTAATAATAAGATGAACAAAACTGGCTCACAGAAAGACAAAAAAAATCTCCAGAATTATGTCTCATGTTTGGAAACAGGCGGTATCTACCGTTCTCACGTTAGCCAACACACAGAAGGACGTGGAATGAGTGTATAAAGGGCCAGAAGGGATGAAAAACATACCTCACATTGAAAAAATCACCTATGGGAGAGTGGTGGTGGGAGAAATGGGCCCATTGATCTGAGCCGTAAAGACGCAGGTGAGTAGAAGCCAGGGGCTTGACTGGGGCAGGGATAGAAACCTGCTTGTCTTGGTCTGAACAGCTAGTGAATCCCATTAGAAAAGAAAAAAAAACAAAAGGGAAAATCTAATATTTTAATTCAGTGGGTAGCCTGGTGTAAGAGTCCTTCTATTTTGTGGCATCCTTGAACTATCCATTTTTCTGAGTCTCTTAACCATCTGCTAGTCATTAATATCCCTTTGGAAAGCCAGGAATTTTTTTCACCCCCCCCAAAGACACATAAGTTTCCATGCCTGCTTGACTCTTCACAGAGCCTCCAAGAAAATCTCTCCCAGCTACTTGCTAAAAAACTATTTTTAGGGAATAGATTTACAGCTGAATTCAAGCTTTTTCTTCCACCGCAGACATCTTCTGAGAGGCCACGGCACCAGTCTGTTCACTTGGGTGGGATGACTGCGCACGGCCAAGGTTCATCTCCAGGAGTTGTCAGAGAGGGTGAGACTCATGGCAGCCAACGGCAACCACCATCTGAGCTCAGCGTCACCTCCCTTTATAGCCGGCGAAGAGAAACAGTCACTTCTAGAGTGTGAGGCATCTGCCCCAGTGTAGCCATCTGTCTTAGGATGAGATGGATCACGGCCTGATTGCTCTTGGTTGACTATAACGGGAGAGTAGGACAATTAGCTGAATGGATGGTGGCACTTCAGGAGCCTAATGGTGGGCAGGATGGACACCTCCTTTGATCCCTTCTGCTGGAGAGGGAGCTATCATAAAATCATAGAATCACAGAATGGTTTGGGTTGGAAGGGACCTTAACCTGACTTAACCGGAGTCCCAACCCCCCTGCCATGGGCAGGGACACCTCCCACTAGCCCAGGTTGCTCAAAGCCTCATCCAGCCTGGCCTTGAACCCCTCCAGGGATGGGGCATCCACAGCTTCTCTGGGCAACCTGCCCACCACCCTCACAGTAAAGAATATGTAAGAGGTCTGAAAAGGATCAGTGAGAGCTTTGTGTTCAAGTGTCCATGAAACTTTATCCGTGCTTCTGGATGGCTGGTGGCACAGTGACCTCAAGGCTGGAACAAAGTCCCAGAACAAAATAAATACCTGAAAGTGGACAGAGTGGTGCTTATGGGGATGAGAGTGGGTTCGTTCAGTCCTTTCTGAATATACTAAAAATAAGCACAGGTACTAATGGGCTCTTCAATGGTTGGAAAGATATTATCGTAAATGGACTTCTATCCTCACTGTCCACTCTCTGCCTAAAATTTGTTTGGTGTTATTGGCCAAAGTCAGACAATATTGTCTACACTAATTCTGTCTGAGTGAGTTAATGGGCAACATGGGCGCTAATCTAGGGATTTCAAGTGGCAGAGCTGTAAAACATTTAGTGAGATAAGGACTGATACTGTTTTGAAATAGGCCAAAGCAACACATCAAAACCAATTTTTGAAATGCCAGAACTATGTCCCCTCCATACTGGTGTATTTTCTGCCCCTCTCCCTCCATTATTTTTTTTTTTTTTAAACAAATAGACCTGGGAAAAAAAAGGGAAATAAAACACCCACCGAAGTCAAAAGCAGGAGGATTGATGGATCTGTATAAACCCTGCATTTGTTCGATTTCAGCTCCTCCTTTTTTTTTTATGGAGGTGGAAAATTTTGTTCTTGCAATTTATAATCTTGCAATATTACCTTTGCACAAAACTGGGGAAGGCAGGGGGAAGGTGGAGAATGCATTTCTGGTAATATCTCACTGCTTTGATTAGATCATAGGCTAATTCCCAATCTTTGTATTACGCAGCCTTATTTACACTACATTATCATTTCATTTATGGGCTCTTCGGAGCTCTCCATCACTTTGGGGAGCTCTCTAAATTTGCCTTTCATCACGTATTAATGAAGCGTTAATAGCTCACCCAAGCCATTTTTGAGCAAATACCACTTGATGTGTTTGCTTCGTGCAAACAGCCCGTGTGCTTAGCTAATATATGACCAGTGGGGACAAGGCATAAGCCACCTTACTGCTGATTTCTTCTCCCATTGCTAGCTTTGCTTGCACACAATGTCACAGAGCCATAGAATCACAGAATGGGCTGGAAGGGACCTTAGAGATCACTGAGTTCCAACCCCCTGCCATGGGCAGGGACAACTCCCACTAGCCCAGGTTGCTCAAAGCCTCATCCAGCCTGGCCTTGAACACTTTGGATTAGTGCTCCTGCAATACAGAGGAAGATAAAATCTGAAACTCTGGGGGATCTGCTCCTGGGCATCACCACTACCCAGGTGAGCTGTTGCAGGGTGAGGATGTTGCACTCACGCAAGTGATGGGAAAAGGCGTGGTGATGCATCATAAAAACACTTCCAGGAAGAGCTTATTGATGGGTCATTAATAAATGCTCTGAAAATATTTCAGACGTCAGTGCCATGTGTGAGAGAGAGCAATAAGACTTCTGCAGAAGGTTTTATTGTCCCTAAAACAACCCTCCCAGAGCAGTCTCCAGCATCCCCTTGCTGCCAAGACAGTGGACAGGGTAGCAGGGAGCTGTGGTGGGATACCAGAGATTCTTGTTCTGCATCATGAACCCTGATCACTTGGAAGGACTTGGAGAGACAACACCTTCCTGACGAGCAGACCTCGTTACTAATTCAGCATTTCCGTTAGCAAGGAATGATGATTGCAGCCTCCTGCAAAGAACGGGGCTGTGTTTCTCGCAGCCTGGACCACGCTGTGTCGCAGGATCCATCACGGAGCTCAGCTGAAGGGATGTAGAAGCATTTAAACATATTTGAGAAGCAAAGTGCCTCCTTTTTTTTTTTTTTTTTTAATGCACCTCCCATGAATTCTTGAGGATATGTGAGAGGATGCGACCCTCTTACAGCTGACCTTTTAATAACAATAAAATCACTCAGCGGTGCACTTTATTTTGATTTATCAATGTGCAACATAAAGGGTTTATATATCAAAGGAGGCACTAAAATGATAAGACTAATAAGAGACCAAAGGAAGGGAGATGGGGAATAACTGGAAGAAGCTTCATTGGTATTTTCAGTCAAAAGAGATAGGAAACCATGGCTTATCTTGAATGGCCCTGGGAAGGAATTTTTTCCTCCTTGCCAACAGCTGAAAATGCAGAGATCATGTCAAAATAAACTCATATTCAAAAAAAATGTACAGGCTATGTAGAATCTATCTCCAGTAATCACAGTACTGGACATTTTCAGCAGGCTTCAGCTATGTTATTGTTTGCATTTAAATTATTTTCAGAAAGGAGATTTATCCCGAGCCTTCATATATTTTTTGATTTTATTTCTTTTTTTATTATCAGGGCACTTTGATCCATTCACATAGCAAATATCAAAAATTAGACTGACAAACACTTAAAGGTTTTATTTTAAGAGAAGAAGTTATGCAAAGGGTAATCATTGCTCAAGAGCTGCCATTTTATGTCCTTTCCAAATGTTGGGAAGAAGTGTTGGGGGGATGTTTTCATGCTCCCAAAAGTGATTTGTCTTGAATTAGCTGCTGGGGAGAGATTCCCAGCTGAGGTGAAGCAATTCCTGTTGCCTCTGGTATTGCCGGTGGGGACCCTGAGCGTGGCTGGATGATGCACAGTGGTTCATGGTCTCTCTGGTGGATCTTGCCATTTAAGTCTTACATTGGAAGAGATAGAGAGCAATCAGTCCTTATTCTCCCCTTTCAGGACACACAATTGTTTTCTTCTTTGTTGTGTCCTGTATCAGCCATCCCTTTTCTAGACTGAAGAATTTTAGTTTAACTAATATTTTCTTATACATAAGGCCACTCGAAACTTTTGTCATCCTTGTTGCCCTTTGGTAAGTCTAGCAAAGACTTATCAAAGAGGAGATTATTTGCAATGAATTTTTTTTTTGTGGGACCAAGAGAATTTTTTACAATTTTTAAGATATGAACAGACCATGGATTTGTATGGTGAAATATCAATATTATCTCTTTTATTCTCTTTTTGATCCTTGTGACTCCTAACATTTGATTACTTCTTACCACTCAGATTAAGCTGACATTTTTAAATGCCACCCATCTGTGGTGCTGTGGGTGGTTGTCCGTCTCTTGGACTGGCGTGTCCACTGTTGAGGCTTTGGGAATGGTAAGGAGCAGCTACAGAGTGCCAAGGGAGTGATTTTAGAAGAAAACATGGAATCATAGAATCACAGAATGGTTTGGGTTGGAAAGGACCTTAGAGATCATCTAGTTCCAACCCCCTGCCATGGGCAGGGACACCTCCCACTAGCCCAGGTTGCCCAAAGCCTCATCCAGCCTGGCCTTGAACCCCTCCAGGGATGGGGCATCCACAGCTTCCCTGGGCAACCTGTTCCAGGTAGACCCCTAGGTTCGGACTGAAATGAAGCCTGCTGGTGTCCAACATTTGTTCTGCACTCTGCATGCGTGTGTTATTGAGCATAGAGAGTGCAGACAATGAGCCAGACTTGGCAACTGGTGATACCCCCACAAGCTGTTTTTTTTTCCTGTGAGGGGGGTGAGGCAGTGGCCCAGGTTGCCCAGAGAAGCTGTGGATGCCCCATCCCTGGAGGGGTTCAAGGCCAGGCTGGATGAGGCTTTGGGCAACCTGGGCTAGTGGGAGGTGTCCCTGCCCATGGCAGGGGGGTTGGGACTCAGGTTAAGTCAGTTTAAGGTCCCTTCCAACCCAAACCATTCTGTGATTCTATGATTCTGAGCTCTTCAGCTTCAGGGTGGTGAACCACTCTGCCAGCCTCCTTTTGCAGGGAAGAGGCTGAAGCAGACAAATAGCAACCACGGTGTCTGAACAAAGAATACACTTATCAACGTGACATACATGGCAACCAAAATGATTTGTGAATTTGAGTTGTGTTTGAATAGATTCAGTAAAAGATGCCGGGAAAACTTTGGAAATGTAAAAATATGACTTTTTTCTTTTTTGTTCCTTTATGGATTGCTGAAAGTGAGTGTTTTGAGTTTTTAAGTGACATTTAAAGAAATCCTCATTCCATGACAGCCTTTTTGTTACAAAGATTGACTCATGGTAAAAGAAAACAATTTAAAAGATGCCCCAGTCATTCTGTACAAAACTAAAGCTTCGGGGTGAGCTTTTTGTCATTGTTCAGCCAAAGAACAGTCCAAATCTCCTCTTTTATTTTTTTATTTTTTTTATTTTTATTTTTCTACCAGGAAACGTCTTCTACAAGGAAGCTAAAATTCAGTTTATCACCATAGACATGGGAGGTCACCTAGTCCAGCCTCTTTCTTCTACTATAAGCCTTAGAAATCACCAAGCATTAACATTTCGTCAGTTAAGGGATGTGGATGGCAGCTCGCACAGTTGCTGTCTAAAAGCGATACTGTCTGTGCTGCAAGCCAGCCTTTCCCAGGGTATTTTGGGTCCAGCTACTGGGGTTAATCCATGTGCTGGTTGTGACCATAAGACCATGTAGCCTGATCTGTCCACTAATGTCATGGCTGGACTCCAGTCCACTGTGTGCTTAGAAAGATGGAAATTCACTGGAGACTGCGACAAGAAGCAAAAAAACCAGGAATGAGTTCTGAAAACACAAGGAAGATGGTCTTGTAAGGAAAGAGAAGAAATATTTCTAAATAAGGGGGCAGCATGCTATTTCATGGGCTCCTGGCTTTGAGAAAAGAGCTAGATCAAAGCAAGTGAGATCAAGGTGTTGGAGTAAGTGTTGGTGGGACTCTGATGCTCATTGCAGTCCCAGCTGAAATAGATACTTCAGCCCATTCCTGAGTGACGACTTTTTTTGGTTTTGCAATTTTATTTTGTTGGCTAGTTTAGGAGCTGAGTTCCTCAGTGCCTGTTTCTTGCTATGAGCCTATGGAGCACTTAATTTCTTATTCCAGGAGGGGAAAATAAAAGACGAAGAGAAAATGTCTGAGTCCAAAAGGTTGGGCTGGGTTTTCTCCATCAAGTTCAGCTGACTTCATTTTGCTGTAGAGCCCGTTCATCTGAGGTGCCTCCCTGAGCTGGATGGTCCCGTGAATGTAGAGATGGCCAGAAGACACAACCAGCCACTAGCCCACCTAAGACCTCAATCGCTTGTTCTCTGTTGGTTGTAGAGGAGTGTGCGGCAGGGATCTCTTCCTCTACATGTTTCAGCTGGAAATCTAAACTCAGGAGGAAGAAATTGGCCATCTCTAAGTAGTTTTATGTTGCAAAATGTAAAAGCAGGACTGCTTTTAGTGGCTTCCCAAAGGTTTTTGTAAAGTAGCCTGCTTTTCCCTGCTCCATCGTGGAAAATATTAAAAACATCCTTGGACCTGGATCACTCTCTTGCTCAGGTTCATGGCCAGAACCAGAGCTTGTGCCATCACAGACGGTGTTGTTAGACATGTGAGGAGAATATTAAAGACAAGAAGAAAAGTGTATTTCAAGAGCCGTCAGCCCTCCAACTTGGAAGTGCCAGGGCATGTTTGCTGCAGTCGTTTCTCAAGGTCCCCACAGGATTGCTAAGAGGAAGAAAGACGTGTTTAGAAAAGCTGCCAGATGACGAGACCTGGGGATGTAGGGCACCGAGCGATCACACGGCGCTTTGCTTGCTCAAAGTGCACCTGCGGGGAGGAGAGTGGGGATGGGAGTGTGTGTGTGTGTGTCTGTGAGTGTGGGGAGAGAGCAGGAAGGGGTGGAAGATGCTCTTAAATGCTTATAAATACCTGAAAATCCATCTTGTGCCTGCTCCTTTTAAACATACGCACATTTATATATGAGAGCTCACCTGGAGTACTGCGTTCAGCTCTGGGGCCCCCAACATAAAAAAGACACGGAGCTGTTTGAGCTAGTCCAGAGGAGCCCCGGAGATGGTCCGAGGCTGGAGCAGCTCCCGTGCGAGGACAGGCTGAGAGAGTTGGGGGTGTGCAGCCTGGAGAAGAGAAGGCTCCGGGGAGACCTTACTGCACCTCCCAGTGCTGAAAGGGGGCTACAGGAGAGAGGGGGGGGCTCTGGATCAGGGGTGGAGGGATAGGACCAGGGGTATCGGTTTTAAGCTGAAAGAGGGGAGATTTAGATTAGATATTAGGAAGAAATGTTTTCCTGTGAGGGTGGTGAGGCAGTGGCCCAGGTTGCCCAGAGAAGCTGTGGATGCCCCATCCCTGGAGGGGTTCAAGGCCAGGCTGGATGAGGCTTTGGGCAACCTGGGCTAGTGGGAGGTGTCCCTGCCCAGGGCAGGGGGTTGGAACGATATGATCTTTACAGTCTCTTCCAACCAAAATCATAATGTGATTCTATCATTCTATGATATATGTATATATGTAAATATATACACATTTATTTCTATGTGAATATGAAACTCCCTTTCAGTAGTGGGCTGTGAGCAGCCCACAGAGCTCATGCAGCTTGGTGCACCTGCATGCCATGCAGGTATGTAATGCGGCTATTGCAAACAACTGCAAAGTCCTTATTTCTTTATAGGCTTCATTTGCCAATCAGCTGTAGTCCATTTTTCTCATTAAAATCTGGGATCACAGAATATATGGATGAAAATTTGTAGAAGCGATTTTATGAACACTTTTCCGGCTGCATCCTGCGGTGTATTGGCACAATCTTCCGCCAGCCAGTGACCTGCAGTGGCTTATGAACCCACTGCCTCGATTATCTCCGTACCGCTGATGAGCAGTCCTGCTCGTTAAGGATGCTCTTCTGCCAGTCTCATCACACTCCGGCTTCAAGTTTAAGCCTTGAGGGTTTTGAAGTTCAGATTGATGGTGGGTGATGAGGTCTGGTTATGTAAAACTCCTGGAGGACACAAGTATCTCCCGGATGGAAAATAACAGCATAACGATGAGCTAACGGAGCCCTCTCGTCTCCTGCTCTGGGAAGCAGAAATCAAAGCCGGCGCGCGGTCCCGCTGGCTTGCAGCGTCTCACTTGCAGGACCGGCTTTGCTGAACAAGCTCGCTCTAATGATCTGGCCGTTGACATCCCCTGTCCGAGAAACCCCGGGATAAGAAAACATTTTGTGAACTTGAGGTTAAAAAACTCCGCTCTGTGACTCGGGAGGTTGACTCGGAGCCACTCGAGCAGCCTGAGCAACGTGGCAAGCCAAAGTCCAAACTCAGAGCCGTGTTTTGGCTGTGGTCGTGATTTATTTAACTCAGGGAAGTGGGAGAGGAGCTGGTTTTAAGCCTGAGCATGCTGGGTCGTTAACCACAAGGACATAGTGCTTGCCCTGTTCCCATATTCCTCCCCATCCTTCGCCCAGTAAATCCTGACGAGGATGTGCTGGCAGGGCTTTGGAAAGCTCATGTTTTTACAAACACTATGCCGGAGGAGAAGGAGGTGCTAGAGCTTGTGGTTTGTGTAGATGGCTAGTGGTTGGAACAGTTTTCCAGGCAGAACCCAAGAAATTCTTCTAAAACATCCTAAATCACAATAATTCATGTGATTCTCTTCCCCAGACTGCCGCTGTTTCAGCAGGCTGCATTCAGGGGAGCTCCACTCACCCTGGAAATTGCTTTAGAAATGATCGCCGTGTAAAAATGACTGGTCCAAATCAGAACTGTCGTGTTTTGACAAAGACTGAGCTCAGTTGCTTCAAAGGGACACACTAACAACCAGACAATTTTTTTAATTATAGGTCACTCTTTGCAAAAGAGTCTCCATCCCTGCTCCCAGCAGCAGCTCAACTTTTCCCTGTATCAAACCTGCATCTTTCTGGAGGAGAGCTGAAGGCACTGGGAGCGTTAGATTGCAACTTCAGACTTTCCCCAACCAGCAAGTGCAGCATTACCCCATCCACACTGTGTGGTAGAGGGATGGGAGGGTGCTGCAGCAGGTATTTCCCCACCTGGGCTGGTGCATCGCATCACTGAGTGGGTGCATACGCCATCTCAAGGAACGCATCAATGAAGCTAAAAAGTCCTGGGCTGTGTGATGTGCTACACCAGGCACTGGCCCTGGTTTTAGCCCTTGGAAGGGTCACCAGTCTCACCAGTGCCAGGCTGGAGTGCTTGCATCTGTGGGGATGTCCCACCTGAAGTCACATCACTTGCGTTCTCCTTGTGTCCATTTCTCCCATCCGAATGTAATCATAGAATCACAGAATGGTTTGGGTTGGAAAGGACCTTAAAGATCATCTCGTTCCAACCCCCTGCCATAGGCGGGGACACCTCCCACTAGCCCAAGTTCAAAATAATCACTTTTCATTGTTTTCAGTTTTCAACTATACATGAGATGTGTGTGTGGTTGAGGCTCTAGTTGCTTTCTATGAGGAATGCAGAAGAGGACAATATTTTTCTTTGCTCCCATCTTAAAAGCAAGGACAGTCTCCTTGCAGTCTCCTGACAGATAAGACAGAGACCTCTGGCTATGGCCCCGATAAAAACACGATGTGATAAGTCTACACTGGCCTGTTGAACTGGTGTGGCATGGTGACTCTCCCGAAAGCACTTGATTTACTACCCATAATATTTTGATTAAAACATTGGGCTTATCTGGCATGACCACATGAGGTAGAGCCAAACCTGGTTCATTGACAACTCAAAATGTTGCTGTTTCCTTGGCTACGCTTGGGGATTAGTCCTTGGTCCAACGCATTTCGATATAGTTATCAATGATTTACAGCAGGGTCTTTCCCCATGATAAACCGCAGGTGGCGTGACAAGTGATGGACTGCGGGTACTGGCGAGGGCAGGTCGCTGTTGAAGGGTGATCGGAATCTCCTGGCTAAGCACAGCCCGAGAAAACGCAGGTGAATAATGGCTCGATGTGAACTAATGCACCTGCCTCGCAGCTAAGGCTGCAAATCAGATCCACAGGAAAACAGAGGCTCAGGGGAGGACGCCAAGGTCGCCATGAAATTGTCTCGATACGGGCTTTCTAGGGCAAGAAAGAAGGAACCAACACTTTCCTTGGAGATAAAAATCCCCCACAAGCGTGGGAGCAAGACCCTACCTTTCTGCAGAAGGTAACTGAAAGCCTCATGCTGAAGGAAAACTGGTGAAACATGCCAGAGGATGGAAAAATTAAAAATATCCGGTGGCTGGCAACTAGTTTTTGTGCCATGAGGCTGAAGGAGTTTATCTTGCTTGGGGTAGCAAAGGGACAGCAAAGAGGGGACTTGGTTGCTGCCAGGAGGAGGCTGGAGGAGCTGTGCCAGGTCTGGTGGCTGGAAACTGAAGGTTGAGGAACTTGGCGGAGAGGATAACATCCCACCAGGAATGGCCCGAAATGGGGTGAAACCTTAAAGAAATCTCGTATGCGTGAAGATCCACCAGCAGCTGGAGTCACCCAACATGTACAGAAAGGTCTGAGCTGGTCCCTCTGGCTCTGTTTAGTGCCAAAGGAGGGAAATTACACCCAGCAACGCTTCACTCTACTTTGTGTCCTAAAAGACCCAATTTCACCCTAGTTTGGGAGAGCAGAGCCATGCCAAAGCAGTAAATCCAGATGGCCGCGGAGGGACTCCCTGCTCCTCCTCCAGTGACCGCCACCTCCTCCTGTGCTCCACCCAAGGACCATGCAAGAATATTTTACTCAATATGCATCTGGCCATGTTTTCTGAAGTTATTCTTGATCTTTTCCTGAAGCATCAGCACAAGCCACCAGCGAAGCTGGACCAGGTGGTGGATCACTGTGGCAATTTTTCTTGTCCCTCTGGATGAACGAGGGTCAGATGCACATCTCCACCTTGCATATCACAAAATCTAGTGATATCTTGATTTTTCACATTTTGGGGGGGTAATAAGTTGATTTTTCTTGTGCACAATATAGTTTCCCCAGTTTACTTACCTTTCTGCTAGGATGGGGCTTCCCCAGTGCCTCAGGGATACTCCGAATCCCTGGCAACACCTCCTGGATCAGCAAAGCCCCAGGGACACCTGCACTCCGTGTAAAAGTGGGAGATGCTCCCAAAGGTACAAATTCAAGCAGTAAGGGGGACATTCTGGTCAGCTCCTGTGCCAGGTCTATCTCCCATGTAAGGACCAAACAGCTGAAGAAATCAAACATTTTTTTTCAGAAAAAAAAAGCTCTATTTAAACACAAAATATTCTTTTATTTGTCACCGAAGGCTACACACGGTCACTTCTGTCTGATCGCTTTTTTTTTTTTTTTTTTTTTTTTTTT